>JBBIGA010120666.1:0-26574 GCA_037576975.1 Alestes dentex | reverse complement strand
ACCCCCCCGCAGGGGCACCCTGCCTCCCCCCGCAGGACCACCCCCCCTCCTGCAGGATCGGACCACCTCCCTCTTGCAGGACCACGGCCCCTCCTGCAGGACCACACCTCCTCCTGCTGGACTACCCTGTAATACTGTGATGTAATACTGTCCTGTAACACTGTACTGTAATACTGTCCTGTAATACTGTGCCGTAATACTGTGCTGTCGTACTGCTTTGTAATACTGTGCTGTAAGACTGTCCTGTAGTACTGTCCTATAATACTGTCCTGTAGTACTGTCCTGTGATACTGTGCTGTAATACCGTGCTTTGGTACTGTTCTGTAGTACTGCGCTGTAGTACTTTTCTGTAGTACTGTTTGTTATACTGTGCTGTAGTACTGTCCTGTAATACTGTGCTGTAGTAGTGTTCGGTAGTATAGTCTTGTAATACCTTGCTAAAGTACTGTCCTGTAGGACTGTCCTGTAATACTGCACGTTTTTTGCGCTCTGTATTGTTCTGTCCTGCATGTAGTCTTGTAATGTTTCTGTTCTTGTTCTTTGTATTTCGTCGTCATGCAGCAACATTGTTCTGTTTCACTGTGTAGTGTGTATATAGTTTACATAACAATAACCGACTTGAAACACAGCTTACAATAAACCCAGGAAACCATCGATGTCTATGTTAAATATATTTTGTAGAATAGTGCTCAATAATGCATTCGATACATGCTTACAGAAAAGCTTTGCATAGAAAACAAATCTGAATTTATGTAGTTCTTGTGTAACCATCACCAGGTCTAGCATTATTAGCGTTAAAACAAATAGTAAACTTACCTTTTTTTTGTGATGGTCTCATTTTGGCTTGAAATGGAGAAGGTTTTTTGAAGTCTAAGGTTTTTGTCTTTTGCGATACTTCAATAGTCTGGGTTTCAGCATTATCCCCGAGTTCTGCTGAACTCGCTCCGCTGCCTTGGTGTAGCTGGTTGGTTTTTTTATTGAGTTCATAAACAGGTCTATGCCTGGACAGGACATTTTCTTCTAAGGTACAGGAGTCACTGCTCACTGTACTATAAGCCTCTAGAACGTTGTCTTTGTTTTTGCCTGAAGACGGTTCCGCTTCAGCCATAGTTTCATCTGCATACGGTTTGTATGTATGTTTCTTATATTTTAAAGAACATGCTGTACCTTCCGAAATGTCATTGTCTGTGGTTGCCAGAACCCTTTCTGTCTGTATGGGAGCAAATGGATTTGGAGGCTTCTTCGGGATGGGTGGCGGAGGGCCTTTTATTTTAGTTTGTTTTTCTAATACATGTCTCATCTGAGATATGTCCATTCTTCTCGGTTCTTTTTTAGGAGGAAAATCAATTGTTTTTGTCCAGAGGTCCATTTCAGGTGTCACTCTTTTACCATATAAATCTGGAAATCTTTGAGGAACATCTAAGTCTGGATCAAAACCTCCTAACATGCACATGTAGGGTGGTGAATCTTGAGTTCCTGGACAGAATGTCAGCATGCTGAGATCTGGTGGGATCTGGTTAGAATCTTCAGTACTGGAGTCTACAGCAGCCTCCTTCCTTCCCGATTTGATGTCTTGCAAAAGAAGCTCTGAATATTGTCTGGGTTTTTTTATTGCATGTGAAGCCTTGCTGGCGACACCTTTACTGAAAGGGTTCTTTGGTTTTTTTGGAACAGGTGGAGGCGGTCCCTTAATTTTTGTTTTTTCTGTCTGATATTCTGAAGCCAAGATATCTGAGATCATATTCTGAATTTCAGTCTGTGGAACAAATAAACGAGACACATCACTAGACGTCCGGGTCCCTTTTCCAGGTACCGTGTGACTCCGCTCTGGGGGTTTGATTGCAGCAGTGAAACAGAGAGGCTCTTTCTCAAGTCGGGAAGACGCCGTCAGTGTCTCTCTCTCATCGGCATCGTCTGAAAAAGAAAGAGATTTGGAGGATAACTGTAAGGTAATTTCACAAACAATTCTCAATGGCATTTTGTTTACCTAATAAATGTTTTCAATAGCATTACTTAGCTTTTTTTTTTTTAACAATTTATCAATAACAAAATTCCAAAAAAGTTTCATGAAAAAATCATATATATCATATGTACAATTGTACACAGGCCAGTTACAAAACTATTTTTTTGTAACTAGCCTTCTGTAACTGGCTTTATTAGTGCAATTCCACAATTTTTTCCGATATTATACATAGTTAAATAATAAAGATATAAATAAATCAGAGTGGTATGATGTAAGATACTGCTTAGTCAGAATCATTCACAGCAGCGCAACAGTGGTAACAGAAACCAGAATCATTACATGGCTGTAAACGATTTCCCAGAAAACAGATGCCTCAGACGTTGTTTTACTATAGCTGTGATGACTTTTTGACTCTAAATAAAAACTGAATATGCATTTAGGGGAGAGAGGTCCTTACAAAACAGTACATTAATGAAAAGGTTTTTTAAACGTATTAATATTTTACCATTCTTAACATTGCAAATAAAAACTCAGAAGACATAGCAATTGTTTTGGATACCAAATAAAATAGCTATTTTTGCAGTGTAGACATTGCTATCCATGGGGTGTCACTTATAAAATTCATAAATTGCTTCCATTGGTTCCTACCAGTACTGTTGTAGAGAAATGGTCTGTCAATGACTTCCCTATACAGCTGTCCTTTTCTGTCAAGGCTAAGTCTTACCTTTGTCAGTCTTCATGTCATTTGACTCGGGTCTTCTTATGTTAAAAATCTCTCCTGTTCCAACCTGTGGACTTTGACTACGGCTGATCAATGCCTCATGCGATGGTGAACCAGTTAGATCTTTCTCAGGCGCCATCTTGATCTCTACTAAAGGAGAATGAACAGCTGTTTGATGAACAGGATCTGTTTTAGTGCACAGTAATAGTGCAGACACTCCCTCTTTGGCTGCATGAGGATCCTCTGTAACCAGGACACTTTTAGCCCTTAACTGAGCTAAATTTCCATATGGCTCACATGGCTCAGCAGTTGAGAATTTTTCCATAAGCACTAGTGTATCCATTTCCATACTGGTTATATCTTGTTTGGTAGATGCAGTGCTTGAAGGATGGCTCAGAAGATTATTTTGGTTCAAGTCTGATTGGAATATTTTAGTGTCTATTGGTTCTGTGTCCTTCTTAATCTTTAGCTGGACACGGACATCTTCTGACTTTCTGATGGGGTCTACAAGTGCCCCGGGGTCAAAGTCAGACAGATCAAATGACGTCTTTTCTTCTGAGCAGCTGTATTTCCTTGGCAAGTATTTCTTATTTAACTCAGGTGAGTAAGCAGCAGCGCTCAGTGTTTTAGTTTTACCTTTGCTTAAACTGCTTTCTCGGTTCTCTGGTCCACTCGTGCCTGCTGCGAGGAGAGAGTCATTAGTCTGTTGTTCAAAGCACTCTGTGTTGTCCCCTGTTCTTTCTCTCTTGGTTACATTTCCACTCTGTCTATGAGGTGTGGAGCAGAGACCACTGATGTCAAGAAGCACAAATTCATCTTTCTCTGAACCAGCTAGAAGAGAACTTTCAGACATGTCTGGGGGATCTTTAGGATGAACTAGAGCTTTGTCAGTCATTTCCTTTGCACTACAAACTCCTTGCTGTTCTGTGGTGCTAAATGTAGGGAGGCTCTTCAGAGTAATAGTATCCTCTGAGAGTTTTCGGACTCTATGCCACACAGACGCAGTTAAGCAGTTAAGCTACTTTCAGAAGCAGTTAAGCTACTTTCAAGGCACTCCAAAAAACATTCCATTTCTCTTGGTCCATGCTTGTCTTCTCTCTCTGGTTGTGAGAGTTTCCATTCATATGAGATCCCACTGGTTCCTGAACTGTACAGTCCTCCAGTAGGGACTATTCCTGAGCAGTTCTGGGGTGGCTGGTGCTTGGAGACTCTCAGGCACTCCTGCTGCTGTCCTGTTCCCTTTGCATGAACTGAACCTCTTCTTATTCCTCTGCGTCGTTCTGCTTCAGTAGGTCATGTTTGTTCACCAGACTGACAGAAACCGCTTCTTTCACCAGGACTTTGTCCTGTTTCTGTCCCATTCCTTCTAGGGAGAACACAAATCACCTCATGTTACAGTTAGCATATGAGGCCGATATCTTTATCTGAAATACTCCTCTCCTATCTCACTCTCTCCTTTGTTTCTCTCTCATCACTCTCTTTCTGGAATGCCTCCATGCCTATAATTAAAGGTCTGTAAGTACAGGCAGTGAGTCACAGAGACAAATTGGGAACCGGACAACTGGCTCAGGAGACAGGCTGCCAGTTGGGAAGGTCACATTCGACCTGAAAGGGGAAAACCCACAACCTCCCAACATATCCTCTGGCTCCTGACAAAAACATTACATATCCCAACACATGAAGTCCAGCTATACCACTTTGCACTTTTGCTTTCAGGAATGGCAAAAATATTTCAAAAAGTTGTGTAACAATATAATACATTTTCTACTCCAGTGAGACCCATGAAAGTTTTTCATTTTGCTATTTTCGTATAATGACAGAACACTTGAAAAATATATGCAAATGCTGTAAAAGGAACGCAGTATCTACACAATAAAAGAATGGCTTGGCAAAAATCACATTTACTCAGTTTTCCACATACCCAGAGGCCATAAACAAGATGTGTTTGCCATCCAAATTTTGCTTCTTTAAATTAGAACTGGAGCTGTGAGCCTAATGAGTATTGCTAACAGTCTTTAGAAATCAATGGTCATTCAAATTAATTTTGAAAATACATTCTCAGAACATTTCTCAGCCCACTCAAACTGCATCCAGCTCTTCATGAAGGTGGGACAGACTTGTCAGTGTGGTTGAGGAGATTTACTATGGGCTATAAAAATGAACAAACCTTTAATGTGTGCAAGAAAGCTGCAGGCAGCCTTTTTAGACAACAGCTGGACGCTCCAGCGCAAGTGAGAACTAGATTTCATTTCCATGAGAAAATGCAGTGTGATTGCGCGGTTGCTATGGTAACTGTGGTTGTTGCTAGGTGTTTGCCATGATGTTGCTAAATGGTTACTAATGGTTGCTATGGTGTTGCTAGGTGATTAATAATGGTGCAGCCTTCACAATCTTGCACCTCTAACTTTAACTTTTAAAATTTGTTTGATGGAGCTTTTAGAGGTGGACATCTGGTTCCATTCTCCAGAATGGACTGTTTGTCAGCAAACCCACACCTAAAACTTTTAATTATGGCAGGATTTTGGACAGCAGGAGGAGTTTCCCCTTGAAGTTGTGGTGGGTTTGCACATTGCCGGGACAGACACAGATTAAACAATGCAGGGGAAAATTGACTCTTGCTCTCGAACAGACACATTTTAGCCTCCTTGACGTCAAAATCAACATATTTTCACACACAGAATTCAAGATTTAACATTCAAAAAATAAAGTCCGGCTTATTTTCCAGGGCCCGGTGGGGGTGAGAGGAGAGGGGGTTTCGCTTGGCCACAAAAAATCAGGGAAAACAATCTGTTACACTGTTACACTATCACACTTTAGTGTAATTAACATTATTCATTTGTTAACATTTATCACCCAGCAAAGTAAAGAGATGGCCTCTTCACGGCTAACTGAGCTGACTAGCAGTCTGGCTAATCGACAGTGCTGTGCTGAAATAAACCACAACAAACAGGGAAACAGCACCGAGAGAGCCAGAGGAGAGTATCAGGGCATAAAGGGTTCACGGGCTGATTACACAGGTCAACAGGTCAAAATCATCAGAGATAAGTTAATGTGGGTTTTGTAGTGTTTTTCATGCTGATTTCGAATCTGTGTTTATTTTTCCCCCAGCACGTACAGTTTTTGTGATGAAGCTGGTTATATATTGCGTGATAGTGGTATAATTAGCATATAATAATCATATTATAAGTGTTTTTAAAGAAACAGTGGTAGCTGACTGACACTGATTATTATGTCTATGCCACAGTGTGTGCCTATCTGACTTCGCACTGAAAATATTGAAAACAGTTACTTGATTGGTGCCTGCGGTTTAATAAAATCCGCATGAAAGTCTATTGCAAACCTATTTACTCATAATTCAAAGTTGATGTGACTGAAAAAAACTGAAAGCAGATCTGAAATCAGCATGAAAAGTTGGTTAAGAAAAGTGTGTTGTGGTTTCTGATGATTACATTTTTTTTTGTTGACCTGTGTTATTTTTATAAATCACAGTGACACATATTTCATTAACCTGTTCACGCCTGAAAATGGGCTCTTAAAGGATGATTTTTAACTAAAAAAAAATTGTGTTAAAGTAAAATAAATTCAGAGTTGGATTTGAAAAAGTGACTTTGCCTCTTTTAGCATGCAGTGCTAACCAGTAGATCAAACGGAAGAGGCTAAAACAACCCACAATAAAAGCGTATATAAAGTGATTGAAAATGGTGCTGAGGGGTAAAACGCGACAGAGCAGAAACTCATTTCAAACCACTCTAACTAATGCAAACACATTGTTTCCTTTTACACAATTAATAACCAAACTGACCGCTACAAATGACACTTGCACTTTCCAACTAACACACTTGACTCTGGTCATGAGGCTGTTCTCTCCGAACACCGTGTGTTTATGTGCTGGTTTGTCCTGTGAGGTGACGTCACAATGAATAACATTCGATTAATTAAAATGTATGGGGCAAAACATCGATTTTAAATTAGCAATACTCGGCTTCTAGTATATAACTTAACTCTCCTGTTATGTGCGTTTCTCAGGAACACCAATAATGCTCCCGTGTTAATTTGACCCAGGGCATGTTTAGTAATCCAAAAGTGTCAGAAACCAAAAAATCCAATAAACATTGTTTATGTCTCATTATTAACTCCATTACTAACCATTTCAGTCAATATTTGGTGTAATGGTGTTCTTTACCTCTCACAGATCATGGGTCAATGAGGACCACTTGTTTTTCAAACGTTTTTTTGATGTACATTGGAAAGACCACACAGTAGTTTTACATGACACTGATTATTTTAAAACTTTAGAACCCTGATTCTTCTCTGGGGCTCCTCCAACCGGCTTTCCAGTGGAAACCTGCATGTTCAGTGCATGGCTGGTGTTTGCATCACATGTCGCCCAGATTTTTATGCCGTATTTGGTTGGTTTTGAAGGCATATATTGCCTAACTGGGCAGCGACCACTAAGCATTAGGGCCTGGGTTATAGAGTAGAGGAAGCTGCTCTACCCACTTGTCCCACACTGTCCTAATAGCTGCCAGCTTGTCTCTCTCTCGACTGACAGCCCTCGTCTCTCGACTATCAGATCAGATCACTCTGAATCCCACAGACTGGCTGTTGAATCGTCCTTTGATTTATAGAGGACGAGGACCCCCAAATATGCATGTAAATGCATTTTATCCAGCTCTTTCCACTTCTTCCCCAAAAACACACCATCCTTCTAAATGTGTCATTTCAAGAATGTTTATCTGCTCTGAGTTTGGTATGACAAGTTCTAAAGCTGAGTTACTGCCTTCCTAGTGGACCCTGGCACTTTACTCTGCGATTTTGCCAAATGCATATTTGGGGCAAAATTGTCTGCAGTATTTCACTATTTTGATGTAAATGCCTTGCTTGGAGGAATATGCATAGGAGCGTCCTCATTTGCCTCATAATCAGAATCATCAGAAAATGTTCCCATCTAAAGTCATAAGAACAACTGCATTCTTGCACTTACAGATGAGGTCAACAGAATAGGTAAAGAGAGAGAGAAAGAGAGAGTGAGAATGTGTGTGTGTGTGGGTGCGTGTGTGGGTGCGTGTGTGTGTGTGTGTGTGCGTAAGTGTGTGCGTGTGTGTGTGTGTGTGGTTGTGTGTGTGTGTGTGTGTGTGTGTGCATAAGTGTGTGTGTGTGTGTGTGTGTGTGTGGGCTGAAATAGGTCACACAGTTGCAAAGAAACAAATAGTATTTGACACTTATTTGACCCCTTTAACCCCCACTTCGACTGCCGGGTGAAACTGACCCGAACAGTATCTGTGTGTTTGGGGGCGTTTGCACTTACGTGAAATTAACCATTTTTAAGCCAAGCACAAGAAGTTTCATGCTGAAAAAAAACTTTTAACATTTTTTTGTTAAAAAAAATTGTAAAAAATTGTTAAAACTTTTAACAACCCTCAACATAACAGGGGGGCTAATTATATCTTACGTAAGGTTTGTCTGTGTTTGTGTTTCCCCGTGTATTGTCCCTTTGCAGCCACCATAGGTGCAACATCACAATGTTCCTGAAACTGTGAGTGTGTCCGAAATCGTGCACTTACATGAGTGCACTGGAATGTAGTGCATAGTGCGCACTGAGCACTTCCTTCTGTAGTGCACATGGCCGTGGGTAAGTGTTGTCCGAAATGGAACACTAAAGTTTTGCACTTAGCGGAAGTGACGGACTAACATTTGCTCGTGATTCGCCAGCCCGCCAAAATATCTGTCGGTTAGTATACATCAGTAAAATAATTTTATTAACGTTACTTACATTTATACGAACCAGCTGCCTCCGCTTGGGCTTGCATTTCACTGTGGGCCACCATTATTCAACTCAGAAAACTTGTTGAAAGTCCCTCCGCTTCCCCTACGTGGTCAAAATGGCGTCTGTTTAGTGCGAGTAGTGTTCATCGTTGCACACTGCATTTTTTGGCCATTATAAGTGCACCATCCAGGTACTTTCAGTGCAGAGTTTTAGCTTGGTTGTCAGTGTGAACGCACTAAAATTTTGGACACACCCTGTCTCTCCCATATAGACTCACCCCACTGCTATCTCTCCCATACATTACGGAGGAGACTTGACCTCAAAAATCTAAATTTTAAACAATCAGTACTCGACCCCTGATCAACCGATCGATAGAGTGAATACAAGAGCAACAGGAAAGCATGCAAGGCACGTGTCAGTTTAATTTTCCGTGATGAGCAGCTCCCAAAAGCAGGTATAAAAAATATCAGTGAGTAAATGCGAAGTGTGATTGCGTCGTTGTTATAAAACCCGTTGCGCCACTAGGAGGCAGGAATGCTCCAGCTCTTACTGAGCCATTTATAGGCAAGAACGCCTGAACATGTAGCAGCGCTCACAGGCTGATTATTTTTAATTAAACCACAACACGCGTCTTTTTTTAATAACCGACCTGATCTGGAGTGTCTCGAAATCTGTTTTATGAGTCTGCTGTGTTTTGCTCCGTGTTTGTTTCTTCATGTTTGCTTTTTTCACCTTTTTGGATTTAAAACAGGGCTGACTTCAACAATCAGTACTCTGCCCCTGATCATCTGATCCAGTAACGGTGTACAAGCGCAACACACTGGATATTAAGGGACATTTTAACGTTGGAACCATGCTCAAATTTCAAATGCTGTAAGAGGAGGCACAGCTCCAAAGAATTAGTGTGATTGCTTCCGCAATGACACAAATTAAACAACAACATACAGTCACACAAGTCTTTTTTAACATAACTGACATGAGCTGTAGCCTGCTGTGTTTTGCTCCGTGTTTTTTTCTTTGAGTTTGTTTTTCGCCTCCCTCTCTCCCAGTTTGTTACATAAGTCTCTTGAACATTTTTGAATGATCAGTACTCAAACCCTGATCAACCAACCACATAGTTATATACAAACGCATTTTGACATTGGAGCAGTTCCGAAATTCAGCCTGAGCTCCATTGAGAAGTGGTGCCTATTTTGGCGCCACTTCGGCAAACCCATGACCTCTTGGTCCAGAGGCAAGTATCCTACCCACTAGAACACACAAACACACACACACACTCACACACACACCTCTCAGTGCTCTGAGAGACTCGCAGGTGTTTGGGTTTTCTGGACAAGATTCCAAGAGATATAAGGTCAGAGTGCCCCCCACCCCCCAATCTAGAATCAAAGGCCTAGAATAGGTCTCTCGACCATTCTCTCTCTGTTCCAAAATGTTTCAGATGTCTCTCGACTAGTTTTTAAATGATGCATACTCGGCCCCTGATCAACCAATTAAAAAGTTGTATACAAGATCCCTGAACCGGGAGATTTTGACATTGGAGGAGACCCGAAATTCAGCTCCAAAATCTGCTATAAAAAGTAGAATAGCTAGACGGAAAATTCCTGAGGAAATTCTGAGATGGGCCTGCCATGTCCCGGATGAGCTGGTGTTCCTAATAAACTGTGAGAGCCACAGACCGGTCAGAGTGCCCATGCTGACCCCTGTCCATCATTGAAAGCGCCTGTACTGGCACAGGAGCACTGGACCATGGAGCAGTAGAAGAAAGTGACCTGGTCTGGTGGCCAGGTGTGTACGTCACTTACCTGAAGAGATGACAGCACCAGGATGCACCAGGAGGGGATACAAGCCAGTGGAGGTAGCGTGATGCTCTGGACAAAGATCTGCTGGGAAACCTCCTGGCATTAAGCTGAATGTTGCTTTGACCCGTATCACCTATTTAAACACTGTTGCTGTCCGTCCACACAGTGTGAACACTGAAGCTCATACTGTTAGCTCATAATGAGCTAAACAGATAAACGTTTAAACTGTGGTAATATCACTGCAAAGGCATGGCGCTGTAATGTAACGTTTTTTTTTTTTAATCAATAACATCAGCTGTCAGTAATACATGCAACTGAGGGAAGTATGCAGAAATTTTGAAACACTCCCAACCTCCATCCGTTTCTTCTTCTTCTACTAGTATCTTTAAATATCATTCTAAAATGCTACACTGATGTTGTAAATAGTTTGACCTTGTAAACCATATACTGAGCAGACATCAGTTTATCTGCCCTTTACATGTTAAAGCTGTACAATATAGAAATGAATTCAAATGGTGATTCTTAAAGAGGCTTAAAAAGAAAACAACATAAAATAGTCCTAGAGTGACTGAAATTATTCTGCTGTCTCACTAGTTGTCATTTTAACGTGTTCTGTTTTTGTTTCAGAAGCAGTACCATTTCAGCACAGCTGCTAAACCCCAGCTGAGAATAATGAACCAGTCAAACATTCAGTATCTACGCAAATTAACCATGTTGCCGTTGTAAGATTGGAACCCACTGAACCCTTTTTAAAACGTCTGAAATCAGACAAAACCTGAGAATTTACTTTGTATAAATGTGCCACACTAATGCAAAAATATAACATTAAATCTTCAAAAGCCACCTTAAGAATTTTTATGTTCATCTGTCAAATGAATACTCACTACAGATAAATGCCCGGGTTCTAGGACATCCCAATAACTGAAGCAGTTTCTCATGGACTAACATTCCTGTGTAGCGTCTCTGTGCTGCATTTCTCCCAGACACTTCTGTTCGTCTCACGGTGTCAGAATAATTTGCCTAATTCAATAAGATCTCTCTTATTTCTCTCAACTCAAAGTTCAGGAAGGACAAAACTCACATGTGGCTTTCAGATGGTAGAGTAAAAAGCTTTTAGATATTTGTCAAGTTAGAGGAGGGACATTAAACTCTGAAATGAAAAGAGGGTACAACAGCAAATATATCTGAACTATTTTGTTTAAACAACATTGAAAGATGAGAAGTTAAGTCATACTTTCATTTGTCATAACTAATTATGGTGACCAAAACGAATCAGTTCAATCATCATACAATTCGTCATTGTCATCCGAAAACCTCGTGACTCCAGTTTGACCACTGTGGTGTTCATGGCCACTGGAACCATTATAGCAGGGGGGCACATATCTCTCCCACTTTTCAAAATCATTCGTTTCGTCCCACGGCGAGACATAGACCATTGCGTCCCCCCACATTAAAAATGCTTCTTGCGCCCCTGTTGTGTTACATGACTGGAGATCTCTTTCAGGACCATCAGCAACATGAACGCTGCTTATTTAAAAACGCAGCATTTAACTACAGAATTACAGTAACTACAAACTCTTATACAGCTTTGAACATGGCTTGTGAAAAACTAAGGCATAATTTTAATGGCATTTGGTGCCACCACTATTTCCAACAGACTAATATTCATCAGTACATTATAAGTTTCATTACTCACCATCAATAAAATCCATCAATGTCAATTAAAATCAATTACATTGCAGCTGATACAGACAATAAACTATTTATTTATCTCATTTACAGAACCTTTATAACTTTTTTACAAAAAGTGCAGGATGCAGGAACATAGTTATGTTCAGTGCAAAACAAATTAAGTTATGATTTAAATATAAAAAAAGGGAAATCAAAATATCAGCAAGAGTGCAAGATTCGTTAAGAGGCATAATTCCACTCATTTCACCTCGAGCTTTTGAGTTGGGGCAGAAGAAGTTTCCAATTTTATTTCAAAGATTTTTTTCCATTGTCATGAAATGCTACTGATTTCAAACATTCACTTTCAAGACTTTGGTCTTAAATAATAACATAGAAAAGTACAAAACAGAAACCAAAAAACAGCAATTTGCCTGGAAAACAGACTAATAAATGTTTTTTTAGATAAGGCACTTGGCTGAAGAAGCTTAAACCAATTCTGATCTAATGATTTCAGCACTTAAAGTGGAAGAACAGGACAGAAAACAGGCCTGGGGAGGGGGATGAGGGGGGTGGGCTTCAGAAGGGTTTTGAGGGGTTTTTTAGAAACTAATCACGATCGTAGTCCTGAATTTAAGTTTCTATTCCTTCTCAGCTGTAAAATTAAACAGTAATTAAAAAGCAAAATAAAAAAATGATCATATCTGTAGTTAGTTTTAGATTTACACATTTGGGCTTTTGTATTTTTATGCTTATGGGAAACTTGCAATAGGTTGATAGCAACAGTGTTTTTTTATTCTGTTCAGGAGACACCAGTCCGACACTGGCACAAAAACACGGTAAACTTGAGTCGCAGCTCATGTTTAGTTGAAGAAGTGATTAAGGTTTTCTCAATGCCGTCAGACATTAATCTATAGAATCCATGGAATGTACTAGACGGTGTTAAAAAAGAAGGGGTGAAAAATAGAAATGAAACTCTAGACTACAGACTCCTGTAGAAAACTGAAATTGATGTCACAGCTTTTAAAAGTCAGCACACAACTGATAGTTTATGTTGTCTTCACACATGACCTCATTCCTCCAATATGGCTCTTTCACGTTTGATGAACCTGAAATGTATTGATCATTCACAGCACGTGACGATGACACTCTTCAAGATTGCACTTAATGCACATGCCTCATTGCATATTTAAATCCCAAAAAGAAATATATCAGTACACATCAGCACCAATGAAAAAGAAAACAAACAAACAAACAAAGCACCCCAAACAATAAAATAACTTTACAGAAATAAGTGGTGTTTTTAAATTGTATAAACGGGGAGCTCTGCAATGAACAGCAGTCGAATGACAAGCAAGTACCCCAAGGTTAAACTTTTTATACACTAGTTGGACATCTTAGACATACACATAACTTTAACTTCAATAAATAAATGCCATAAACATGTAGTTGTCAAAGTAGTCTATGGCCTTAGACACTATAACATTTTAAAGGATTATAATCTTATAATTCAACTTATTTAAAATATTCAACCTCTGTTCCACTTGCAGACTGTGACCTGCTGATTCTCAGATACGCTTTTATGCAAATCACAGACGTTTTGTACAAGAAACCAGTTTAAGCTAAATTACGGTACGAGAGCTATGCAGTAAGCGCGCTGTGGATCGGGATAAACATTAGAACAGCTGTAAAAGAGAAAGGCTACGAAACAAATTGTGCTCCACATGTATACTGCATTCTGATCTTTATCAATTCTTCAACCTTTTGAGGAAAAAACATGATTAATTTAATTCAAGTACTTAACAGGTGTCACAGTGACTCTTTTATGATTCCTTTGCTTTAAAAGCCTTTTTCAGTCTAGCGCTTTACCACTTAATCTGTGGAGCAGGTTTCTTCCCAGGGCTTCTTCCTTCAGCTTTAGGGAGTTTTCCCCTCTCCTTACACCCAGCATCTAAAGATCAACTCATTACCCCAGTTCTATAAAGATCAACCAAAGATTTCCTTGTGATAATGGAGCCTCAGGTAATAAATTCTGTCACTAAGAATTTCTGTGACTATGAAAGGGATAACCTTATTGTTTTATGTGAAAGGAAAAAACCTCATTGTTTATTATATAAATTGTACAAACTGAGAAACTGAAAACCAAGCACCCGTGTTTAGCAAGTTGGAGTGTTTGATATTTTGTGTGTTAAAAAATGTTTTGATTGTAAAGAGCTCAGATAAATACAACTTAAACAGAACTGTGACCTGCCAGACATTTAACAAAGTAAGTTCCCAAAATTATAACTCGTACAAAGCAAAACAAATTTAAAAATTCCAGTCATTTGTACATGAGTGAATGCAAAGTACAAGCAATTTTTCTCCCAATGTTCTCTGAGAAAAAGTTTGACCACTAGTGGCTCAAAAAAAAGACAGAAAATTACAAAATTCAGAAGAGACTGAGGGGCATATTAGTTTTAAATTCTGATACACTATCAATTCTAACTTTAATATAGTCAAAAAGAACCTGGACATTTTTAAATCATCACATCCCACCTTGCCTTCCTAATTGGAAACAAGACTTTTTTTTGTTTTACAGAATTACCACATAACTGGCTCCCCTTTAAATGATATCATTTGGTGTCTATAAAGACCAAGACTGGAATGGCCGATCAAGTCAGTTCCACTGTAATCTTACAACAGTACTCAAGACCAAAATGGTAAATGTTGAAAGGAGAAATCAAATATAGGAATGCAGTTTAGGTCAATAAGGAGCATTTGAGTAGGAGGACTGGAGTTTGTGTTTGTACACAATCAATAATGGCGATAATTACAGAACTCAGGTGGGGCTGGACGAGTGGAACAGAGAAAACAGAGCTGCTCACACAGGCTGAGTGTTTACGTGAAGCCTTAGCATGCTTATTTATGCTCATAGCCATTAAGTCACGAATGTTATGCTGAGACAGAGAGGACTTTTTCTCCGACACTTATCTAAAGAAAGCTATATACTAACAAAAGTTTGGAATCACAATTGGCCATATTTCTGTTATTAAAGAAGCTATAATAACTCATACAATGTGAATTATAGATCACAAACTATTCACCAAAAGGAAACAATCTTTATACATAATTAAAATCTTCTTCAGACAGATCTAATAGTTCATTTTTATTTACAGCTTCTTATTGTCTTACTAATTATTTGAAACCTTTGAAGCTGGTTGTATATCACATGCTACCTTATACACCTGCAGCCCAACTGCTTTTACATTACTGAGCTGACTGATTCCAAACTTCTGAACAGCAATTTTAAACTTTTGAATAAGTGTTTATCTAAGCCTGTTTAACATTAAAATACCAATGCAGTCAGGAGTTTGAAGACTGACTTTGATAGGAGGGTCACAGCACGGACAGAGGCGGGAAATGCAGGTCACTGACACATTCACTGACTGTGAAGACTTTCCGGTAAAGGAATGGCATCACACAAGACCAGCCTGAAATCACAGTCATATGAGTTGTGGGCCTCTTTCAGTGTGCTGAGGAACCACACACAATCTGTGAACCGCAAGCAAGCAATCTCGTACCTGCCCAAACGTTAGTCTGGAAAAGAGTGCAGTCGTGGCGTATTTAGAGAATGTGCAGGAGAGCCGGGGTATTTTTTATTAATCCCAGGTTCCGTATCTGTGGAAAACGGAAGGTCCTGCGAGGAGATGGCCAGGCCCCCTAGTTTGGCCAGTGAGTTGGAGCGTTTGAGCCTGGAGGGGGCGGTCAGTCCGTCCAGCCGCATGCACATTTCGATCTCCTGCGTCCGCTGATGGACTGAACCCAGCTGCGTTTCGTGCATGTCGTCGCTGCTGGAACTGCGCGTCAGGGCCCAGTGCTGTAGGGAGGAACCCGCAGCAAAACTGGTGATGTGGTGTTTCAAAGGGAGGAAGGACGTACTGGAGACCGAGCACAAGTCGACTTCCATGTCCTCTGTGACAATCTCGTCCATGGTCAGGTCCATGTGTTCCAGCTGTTCTGGCCTGTGAAGCCCAACCTCTGGCGGGCGGGACTCCTGTTGAGGTTTCACCATGGGCCTCTCGCTCCGCAAACTTAGTTTCAACAATCTGAGCTCCGTGCCAGGACTGGTACAGGCTGCTGTTAGCCCATCCTTTTCTTTTTGTGTCTCCTGGAACTCTACCTTGTTCTCTGGCTCTACAGGACCCTGAGGGTCACAGGGAAGCTCTTCACAGCTCATAGGGGAGGCCAAGCCCTGGCGGTAAGTGTCTGCGCTCGCTGCCAGAGCAGTGGGAATGCGGCCGCTGCACTGAGGACTGCATGGCTGGAGAGGAGAAGAAGGAGAGGGCAGCTGGCAGGGAACGGGCGTGCAGCTAAAGTGCCCAGGCCCAGGGGCATGCATGGAAACGCTGAGCAGCCCAGCGTGACGTGGGAGGGCAAAACGATGCGTGCGACGTTCGCAGCGGCGGCTGCCTGGCAGACGCAGACAATCTCGGCATGACTGATAAGAGGGCTTCACTTTGTTTCCGCTGCTAGCACTGTCCTGAACAGATGAAACACACAGGGGGAGGGAGAATGGATGGGTGGGTCAGGGACTCAAGGGTGAGTTTTAGTAAAAGCTGCAGGAAAAGCAGTTAAAAAGCAGAAAAATCTCTGAGGTCTCAACTTTTCTTAAAATCTCTGGAACTTAAAAGCATGCAAAGCATTTTAAGCCACGATAAAAAGAACAGAAAACAAATGGCTATTAGGCTTGATTTCCATCTGGACTTCAAATTTAATCATGTACTAGTACATCAAGTATTGGATGAACAATAGGGGACTAAGACAGTGTGTGAATTTAAACATGGCTCAGGAAATAAAAATTCAAACAGAACTGCAGTTTTGCAAGATTTCACACTCACGTCAAAACCTGAAGGACAGCTGCGCTTGCCGGCCAGGCGGTTGCTGTTGTTGGCGTTCTCGTTGTTGAAGCGATTTGGATTAGCCAGGCTCAGCTCCTCCCTCCCGCTGGGGGTCGTCTCCTCCCCCCGAGCCAAAGCCGCCATCTCTGCCTCCTCCTTCTGCGCCTCCTCCTCGTCTTCCTCCTCCACCGTGCTGAACTCCAGCCGGAGGCGCATGTCCTCCAGGGGTTCCAGCCGGCTGCAGGTTTGCGCTGCCGTGCCCTCGCTGGGTGGGGCCAGATGGGCAGAGGGGAAGCCTTCGTCATCCAGCAGGGCATCCCGTTCCACATCCTCTATCTCGATGAAGACGTGTTCCATGCCTAACAGAGGTGGACCACGCACCGGAGTGGACGGCTCACTGTCTAGAGCCGTGTCCGAGAGCCGGCGGAAGTAGTAATTGTAGTTGAGGTGGTCTGTGGGTTCATCTCCACAGCAGGGAGAGGCACTGGCATCCTTATGGCTCCACGGGCACAGCTCCTGCCCACCGAGTCTCTGGGAACCGCTGGTACCGGCTGCCTGGAGGTCCAGAGCATCATCAGCTCCGTCCATCTGCCAGAGTCTGTTGTGTTGCTGCTCGCTGCAGTCACAGAAAATAGGCTACTCACAGAAAGCAGCACTGTCAAATCAAAAACTAATGTTTAAAGTCTTTTTTTAAGTATGTAAATGTTTTATGACAAACGGCTCAAAAGAAATTATCAAAGGGATTAAATAAAAAATGTAACAAACCAACATCTCTTTCAACAGTCTCTCACCTGGAATCTAAAATGCCCTCATACTCTGAAAGCTGCCTCATGAGTGTCGTGCTGGGCTGGGCTGTGCTCCTCTTCTGTCTGACGAAATGATAAGCCTTCTCCAAAGACCAGCCGTACTCTTTCATAGCATAGGCGATCACAGTAGAAGCAGAACGACTCACTCCCATCTTACAGTGCACTAGACATTTAGAGTTGTTTTTTCTGTTATAGGATGCAGAAAAAAACAACTACATGTTACGTTATAAAAACACAGCACAAGTTACACACATCTGATATCATATGACTGTATATGTTAGAGAATTGTAATGTTGTAGTCAATTCATACTGATTCTGAATTCAACAAATAACATCAAAACGTGTGAAAGGAGCACGAACTTAGCCCTCAGAATGAAACTGCAGGTTTCGTTCCAGTGACCTAGCAGATCTGTTGTCTCATCATCGAAGACAGGGATGTTGTAATAATAAAAGGTTCCTGGGAAAAAGTTGTCAATCTCACGTGTGACATTAAGGATATAGCCAACCCTGGATCAAAGTACAGTGGTGTCAGACTGTATTTATATGAGATGTGTCAAATATAAGCATACACTGTATTCCTTGTTACACACCACTGACCCATATTCTCTGAGCTCCTCAATGTTGGAAGCATTCCACTCTGAGCCCTGAAATCAGAGAAATATTTAATAATTTAAAAAAAACATATTATAAATGCCTTATAATCAGACTGACCACTGTGTGACACAGTTTGTATAAACACAGAGAAGCTTTGCCTGTAAAACGGGGTTTCTGTGAAACAGTTGCACTTGAGCCTGAGGTCACCATCCCCAGTGTCTTGTGAGAAGGTGTTTATGAAGCGCTTCAGTACTGGACTGGCCTGCAGAACCTGGTACAATCCAGTAAATTTTATTTATGGGTTTGAGTGTTTTTGTGATCCGGAACTATGCTGAATGCAATTAAATCCTCAAAGCATTTCTCCAACAACTAAACCTTCCCACAAAACTACAGGCTGTTCCAGCCTATATAGCTTATATGCATTTTGAATGTAGACTACAATCTTTTTATTTTATCAATGATTTTATTTTTATTCTTTTATTTTGACAAATTTTGACTAACATTTTTGACTAAAAATTCATCTATGGTCCTATACCTGACATGCAACCCCATATACTAAATGAGTGGAGAAATTTCACCGTTTGCTTCAGTCAGTCACTGTTTTATGTTCCATTAGACTGCCACCAGTCAAAAGCACCAGTTCCTTCTCCAATACAGATTCATCAGTGACCATAAGTTTCATCCAATCATCCTCAGTCCATGATTGCTCCTCTATAGTCTTGTTTTCCTCTGTTTAGGTGTAATGGTTTACATTCAGCTTTTTATTGTTCCATTTCATTCAGACTCTTTCTTACAGTTCTGTCACAAACATCGACTTCCACCCATTGGTTTTTCATTTATCTTGTTTTTCTATTGTAACTGCAGATTTTCTATCCTCATGTTTTCATGTTTTCAACTGTCAACCAGTATGCTTTCATTTTATAATATTCCCATTTTGTTTATACAGGCAGCAAATTTTAGACAAGTCCTTCCTAAAGGGGTTTTCTAATATTTCCTGTTGTTTCAACTGGCAGCTGTCGTGTTTGGTCTGTTCACATTATAGCACTTAGCATTTATTTTTCTTCATAAAATGAAATACTTAATTTAAACAAAACTGGAAATCCTCTGCCACCAAGCACTGCAGCAGATATCCAAACATTAAATAAGGCTATTTTGAAATTATATTAAAGGTTAATTTTTGGTGATAGAAACAGAGCTTCTGACATAAGGTATGTTTACTACAGTTTTAAGGCCTTTATTGAATTCTTTCATAGTATTTGTTACTGCAAATATGTGTGCATTACTGAGATCGTCCTTTAAACCAGGCTGTGCCAATGCATCCTACTTTATGTTTATTAAACAGTAAAGTTAAATAAACACAACGGACTGTAAGAAAAGTCAAACCAGGTAAAGGTGGTCAAAGATTAGTGTCGGCTTTTCCATCTGGGCCAGGATGAGCAGAGCTTCGTTGTCGATAAACTCTGTGTACTCTTGCAGGTTCCAGCTCAGATGCTGTTCCAGTTCTGTTCTAATCTGAGGATAGAGCATGCATTACATAAGAGTGGCCTTAATGACTGAAGCATTAAACATGTTTGACTATGCTAAAAACACCACAAATATGAAAATAGACCAGTAACATGAATATTTACTTCCACTGCAGTTTTCAGAAACCCAATGTGAGGACTATGTGATTCTGTTCCGAGTTGATGATGTACTTCATAGATGTAAAAGTACCTTCAAACCATTTCTAACAAAACTAAGTACAGATGAAATTTAAGACTAAATAAAGGATAATCTCACACACAGAAACATCTCACCTCCTTGGATGTGATATTCTCAAGGTCCTGAAACATCATTATGCTCCGCAGTCTGGTTTTGATCAAACATTCTGTTCTTTCTCTTTCAGCTGGCCTGTCCATGACATGAAAAAATCATTTATTATTCTCATTCATTACTCTTCCTACATTTGGATACTGACATGTATATGAATTCAGTTTTATTTGATGACAAGGCTATTCTTATTGAATCTAATTAATATGAAGATGTCTATCTAATATGCTATATTTTACTGATATTTTGAATGACTCCTAAATGCTAAACCTTATAATTATTATATATAATCACTCACAGATACACCAGTGACATATTCTCCTCCTCCCACTAACTGATACTAACTGGAACCATGGCTGTCACCTCCAGTCTCTCAGGTTTTGGTTTAAATATAGGTAGTGTTCACATGGTGTTCTGTCACTGACCTCTGACTCAGTTCTGTAGATAAAAATTAGAAGTTTCACCTTCATAATATCTCGTGCACAAACACTTATGCTCCCATAACCTCCTGTCTTGACTGCTGCAATGCTCTCTTTCAGTTTGTACCAAAATCTGCAGCCCTAGTTCTCATTTATACTAAAAGGTCTGAACACATCGCTCCCATTCTCCATAAACTTCACTGGCGACATCGTACTGTATTCTGAACAAGCGGCTTCTCATTACTTTTAGAGCTCTGCATGGTTCTGCCTCTCCCTCTCACAGAATTACTCTACCCAAACACTCCCACTTGCTCTCTCCTCTTTCAAAACAGTTAAAAACAAATCTTTTTCTAGAGCTGCACCTTGTCCTCCACATCTTGATCCGGTCATCCACTTTGCATTCCCTGTTACTGTTAATGAGATGCTGCTTGTTTTTCTATGTTATGTTCAGTGTCTGTTACTGTTGACTTCTTGCCATATGTTTGATCTACAGCCATTACTGGAGATATCCATGACATATTTATCTTTATGTTCTCTACTCTATTCATTTTACTTTATTCTTCTATTCTGTTCTATTTTACTACTAAGGAGAGACGGAAACAGCATTTCCATTGTCCTGTATGTCCTGTACATAGAGTGAATTGACAATAAAAAAATCTCTGAATCTCTGAATCTTGAATCTACCTGTAAATTGACCTTGGGTGTACGAAAGGCTCTAAAAATTATTTTTAATATTATAATTATTATTAGTAGGACAGTGTGAGAACCAGAGCAGAGTTTCAGGACAGCATGAGAACCAGAGGAGAGTTTCAGGACAGTGTGAGAACCAGAGGAGAGTTTCAGGAAAGCATGAGAACCAGAGGAGAGTTTCAGGACAGTGAGAGAACCAGAGGACAGTTTCAGGACAGTGAGAGAACCAGAGGACAGTTTCAGGACAGTGTGAGAACCAGAGGAGAGTTTCAGGACAGTGAGAGAACCAGGAGAGTTCTAAGTGCTAAATCTTCATGCAGGAGTAAAACAGGAAGATAAATAGTGCAGATTAGAATTCCTATCTTACTGAGTGGTGTGAAGTAAAATCTCAAACAATAATCTGAGCGTTTACTTACTGATCAGAGAACAAAGCAGGGGAACCGGGTCTGTCAGTCACTAAATCCGCTGTGGCATTCCACTCATTGATGCAGTTTTGGTCAGAGGAGATGCAGTTTTCATAGAAGCTCATCCAGGTGAAGGCCACGCCCCCAGGGAAATAGTTACACCTGCGAGACACTTCACACACTTTGTGCAGCACCTTCAAAGCTGACCTGGGGACAGTGGAAAGAAATATAGAACAACAGGCCGAAAGAGTGCCACACAGCCAAAATAGCACAGCATTTTCCATTAAAAAATTCACTCAATAAAGAGTTAAACAGTCAAAATACCACATCGCCTGCACAGACACAGGTTTGAAGATGTGAGACCTTCCAGCTGTGCTGACACTGAAACCTCTGGAAACAGAGAAAGAGAAGCTGATGATTACGGACCACACACATCATGAGTTTTACCACAGATTATTGAGAAAGACATCAGTCAAACATCACAATGATGCCGGCTCCCTGGACCAGTCTATGGAACAATTACCGCAACCAGCTGGCGGAACATGTGGCACCAGCTTTGTGGTCATATAAATATATAAATAAGTATAATATATATTGTCTAGGGAAATCACTGGTGTGGTATTCCTGGGCCAGTATAAGAGCTGATTAAAATTAAATCTGTACAAATTCTGTAAAAATCACTGATTCATTTTGCACAGCCCCCATTTTCAGACATTTCAGACAATTAATCTTTACCTTATCACTTATCTAGAGCCATTTACAAAAAATGTAACACTGTTTTGCCGAGGACTTTTGTTGTGGAATTTGCTTACAGGTTGAACAGCAGTGGAATCTGCAGTACAATCTGGTTTTATCGACCACGTCATGACTTTAAACGATCCACCGTTACTGACTGCACAAGCATCAGTGAGTCTGAAAGCTAAAATAAGATTAATGACTACAGTCAAAATGACCAGTGCTAATAGATTTGATATTAGATCTGATTATTTAAAAAAAATTCCCATTATACTGGCAACAAATTTACTGTGCAGCCCTATTATTAACCAATAACAGTTACTGGCAGTGCTGATAAATTAATAAATTTACTAAAAGCGTTCACTCTCAAATCAGTTCATAAAATATGATGTAGTAATTTAGTTCTATGTAGTTCTATCAGCAGTAATTTGGGCTGCAACAATCACTGCAACACCACAGTGGAAACATACTGACAGTCTTGGGCTGATTTTTTCTGTGAAACTTTTTATGCAACTCAACGCATGTTGCGAGTTGCAGGCAACATAATTTCCATGCAAGTTGGCAGGATATTAATCCAGCTCAGTACATCATGACAACAGCAAAATAACGAAGAAGAAATGCTGGCAAAGCAGCCATTACACAGCTGTCAGCATTAGTTTGTAGTTTTACAGAAATGAGCCGCCATGGCTCAGGTACATGACCAAATGAAAAACTACCAACCTGAGTCACCCTGACTGGAGTACATCACTCCACTGTTGCCGCATTGGTTCTGGTTTAAAACAGGCTTGACTTTGCCTGAGCTGTCCTGATTGATATTTTAAGTTTAGGGACAAAACATTGTGCAGTACGCTGGGTACAGTTTCAATTAAATTAGTTTAATCGAAGGATTGCAATATGAGATTATTACGAATATAAAAAGTATTGAACAAATATTACAATTTTTGAAGTATGCCCTTCCACAACCAACAAAAACCCTCTCTGGCTACAACTGGCTGTGACCGAACAAATCCCGGTGGTAATACTCCCAAACACTTTCACATCAAAAATGTGTCACAGTCCCAGCTGCAATTCCAATACTGGACGAATAATAATAATTAAATTGTAATTGGCAAATAACATATCAGCTGTGATTATCCCATGTACCCTTCCAAATATTCTCCATAGGATGGAAATCACACTTACCCGTCCCCATCAAGGTGGATCTTGGTATCGTTCCACAACACCAGAACCATCCCAATGGAGCAACTTTTACTAGGACAAGAAAACGACTGAGTGTGGCTTTTCTCCAAAACAGCAGCAAATGACAAGATGCAGCGTTGCTTAGGGTTACCTGTCATTAGTCATGAAGTCCATACCAAGCAGAATATTTTCCTCCGTGTCCTGATGACCATTTGTGTAAACTACCACCATGTAGCGCACATGGTCTGGACCCCCACTCTGCAGCTCTACAGCCTGCAAACACAGAAAAAACACACAGGGCTGCAAATTCATAGACTTATCTAATCCAGCAGATGAAGCAATAATGATATACACCAGATCTACTGGATACAGTACATGTTTTTACATAATGCTTGTTTTATAGGCATTAGTTCAACATACAAATTCTGTTGCAGGCAAAGTAAGGTTTATATCAACATCAGGTTTAGAAAACAGCACAGTGCTCACAAGTCTAACTCTGTCCTCGGAGCGAAGGGCGTTTATTATCGCTTGCAGGTGCTGGGGCAGATCACCTGCAGCAAAAATCACACAGAAATGGTGCATTACTTTATAATGACAAACACATCTATTTGACACAATGACAGACATTACATGGAGTAAAACAGAGGGATATAACTGCAGTTCTGGCTCAGCAACCGTATCTGGTTTGTAAATGTTCTAGAATAGGACTTAGGAACGAAACCTGCATCTACAGCAACACAGAAATATAATAAAAGCTGAGGTATACCTGCATTTTTGTCATGGGTTGGTGTTTTGGGGTCCTGGGCGCTGCTACTGTGCTGTAAGAACAGGGCTGTTCCTTTTACCACAACAAAACTTTCGCTGAGACTGAAAACGCACACAGACACACACACATACACACACACACACACACACACACACACACAAATATCATATACAGTTTTTTTTTCATTAAGAAAAAAAATCATGTGTGATCATAACATTCACCTAAGGTTTGCCCTTTGACCATCATCACTCTCCAAATCCTGAAAAATGAAGAACGAAGTAAGTTAGGGTTAGGGTTAGAGCTATATATGTTGAACTATGACAGAAAGAGTACAGTTTAACATCAGGCTGTACAGAGAGTAGCAGACAGGCAGACAGGTGTGTGCTTGAATTACAGCAACTGTTTGCATATATTATTATAACTTAAATACACAAACAAGGTATTTCCCAGCAAGTGATATGATTGTCACTAAAATATTACCTAGTGCATTTTCTAATCATTTTAACCTTCACGTATTTAAATATATTCGTATGGGACAGGAACCCCACTGTCTCAGCTAGCTACAGACTCATTAACAATCTTTGTGATCTACGGATATCAAGCTGGGGTCCTCCCAGACTGAAAATCTGTAGAATTTGAATATTCTGAAATCAACACACAAAGTCCTTACTAATTATATAAGTTCATTTGTGGGTGTTAAAAGGTACGAACAATAAAGTCTGCATTGCTGTGACCTGTATAAAAATGGTCTAGATAATCTGAACTAATAAGACGCAAGTCAGCTGGGTACAAAACTGATTTTTCAATTAGAAACTAAAGTGAAAGTCTGGTGGAACAACTAAAAGTGATGCTGCCATCAGGATCATTCACTTACAAGATATTTTAAAGCTTTGGTTTACTCATGCGTTACAGATTTTGAAAGTAGAGTTGCATGAATGAAATCTGAGCAAATAAATGCAGCCATGTTGCAGAATGGGCTGAATTTTAAAACAATGAAAAACAAATAAAATGGCAAAACAGTGGCAGTGCTGAGTCACCAGGCAGAGTCGGCCCAACAATGGTATGACATCACTGCAGCAACAACACACACAGTGTAAAAAGAAACACAGTGCTGAACTGTAACACTGTGCTGAACAGTAACACAGTGCTAAACAGTAACACAGTGCTGAACAGCAACATACAATATAGTGTTGAACTGTAACACTGTGCTGAACAGTAACACTGTGCTGAACAGTAACACAGTGCTGAATAGTAACGCAGTGCTGAACTGTTACAGCGTTTAACTGTAACATGGTGCTAAACAGCAACACGGTACTAAACTGTAACATTATGCTGTCAGCATCTTATCTGCAGTGTGGAGCTCTCACCTCTCCGGCGCGCTGCAGGGTCACCAGGGCCATCGCGGAACCCTCCGAACACACACACACCCAACACACACACACACACACACACACACACACACACACTCCCAACACAAACACACCGCTTTACACTCCCAACACACACACACACCTGTACCTTCACCTTCAGACCTGCACCCTAAAGACCTACAGCCCTACAGTCTCAGCGCTCAGGTCCAGCCATGCCCCCCGCCGGTCCAGTTCAGCTTCTTCAGGAACAATCTGATCTGTTTCCCCCCAACATTCACACAAACACCCCCTCCGCGACAGGACTCCAGAACAGCCTTTTTCCAGAACAGCCCTTTTCCAGAACAGTCTTTTTCCAGAACAGCCGTTTTCCAGAAGCCCGGGTCTCGGTGTCTCTCCGCCGCTCCGTGAGCGCGCGGGTTCTCCGGATCTGCAGCTCGCGGACTGCGCGGGACTCTAACCAATCACAGGGCGCGCGCGCGGGCTCCCGGACCAATCGCGTTCCAGTGTCTCCAGCTTCGCCCTGACAACAGACGGAGGACCACCAAGCACTCCCCCCCTCCAAACCGGGCCAGAACTGAAGTGTTTTTTACCACCAAAAACAAAATCAACTCCTGTACATTATATGGGGGGGGGGGGGTACTTTTAAAAACCATTCGTATCATGTGTGTAATGCTGTGCTCTGTAAGGGTTCTTTGTAACACTATTAACTATTAACACTCAAAAGTTCATTATCAGCACTGTGATTTTTGTGTTTTACACTATTTTGAAAACAATATTAGAAATATTATTGTGAATTCATTGGAGTAAATAAAAATATAAACATTAGACAGACCTAGATAAAATAAGTAACAAGAATAAAACAAGTAATCCAAGGTGTGTCCTGCAATGTGTGGCTTTCTTCTTTTTCTGCATCAACTGATCTGCTACACTGTATTGTATTGATAGGATGGGATGATGGGACGGGATGGGGGTGACGGGATGTGGTGATGGGATGGGGGTGATGG
>JBBIGA010120637.1:0-26598 GCA_037576975.1 Alestes dentex | reverse complement strand
CACACACACACACACACACACACACACACACATATATATATATATATATATATATAGAGAGAGAGAGAGAGAGAGAGGGAGAGAGAGAGAGAGGGAGAGAATAATTATCTTAGTGTATGTGCTTTTTTCCTTGGAATGTTTTAAGCTGTAGCCATTGACCTACTGTTCCACCCCCATCTAACACTCCTGATCCAGCTGATCAAGGTCTTCTGAAGAGATTGATTAGTTGGATCAGGTGAAGCAGATTAAGGTTTGAACTAAACTCTTCAGGAAGGCAGAGCTCCACTAGGAAGGCTGGTGACCACCACTCTAAGTCCGAAGGCTTGCTCGCATATCTTTTTAACTCATACAGCACTGTGCAAAAGTCCTACGCTAATGTGTTTAACGCTATTAATCTGAGCAGTGAGATACTTTCTGCCACAAGTTCAGAATTAATGCAAACAAACAAGAAAGCATTAAATAGTATCAAGAATTGTTTTGTTTGTGAAAAGTACTTGAAGTTTTGTGAGCTGGTTAAAAGAACACAGGTTCGGTTCCAGATTTCTCCTCCTTTAGCCTTTGCATGGATTTGTGAAACTCTGTCAGCAGCTCCTGATTTAATTTAATTAAAGGACTGATTGAGCGGAATCAGGTATTTGAAGTATTTGATGAGAACTGCAGTGTCATACTGGACTTCAGTGAGGAGGTCTGGGAATGATCAAGCAAATACATAAAATCACTCTTTACAGTATTAATACTATTTGTATATATGCTATTAAGACTTTTAAGAGCATATAATGCTCAGCTAAACAGGTTTGAAATATAATTTTCTCAGGTGTCTAAGACGTTTGCACGCTACTGTAAGTTGGTCTAAGCGAACATTTTCTGACAGTTGTTATTTTCACCCAGAAAATATGTGAGGTCACAGAGTTCGGCGAGTCAACATCAACCCACCAGCCTCCCGCATGTTAGTCCCCTGACCCTGCACCCATGTGGCTGCATCATATGACCTCAGTATTGTTTATGTTTGCAGTCATATGTTTTGTTTTTTTTTCATTTGTCTAATGTTTTCTCAACGTCAGGCCACCTGTGCAACTGTAGGCCGATTAAACTGTTTACATAACAATATCAAACATCTGCAATTCTGTGCTATTATAGTCTACAGGTGCAATTTGATTAACAGTTAAATACTATTTTTTTTTTACATTTGGCATTTTCTCCTCACATGTGACTGCACCAGTCACTGTAAATGGAGGAACGAAAGAATTTAAAGTAATGACGGAAAATGCACAGCCAGGGAAGTTTCTAGGCACTGCCAGTCTAGGCAGTTGTCTAGAATGGCACTCATGGGGATGGTACTGATTGGGCGCTGATAGACTGTGCACCCTGTGTGAAGATTATTTTAATATCCATAAAGTACGTCTATACAGAAACAATCCATTTTCAAATCAGTTTTTGTGATGTCACAAAACCAACATACTGTATTTAAACATATCTCCTTATTGTGGCTGCAGCACTTTGGCGCCGCTTCTTCTTTACTTATTGGCTGCCGCCATCAATGGTTAAAAATTAGACTTTTGTGGGACTACATGAAGACCTTGATTCATCAGAACACCCAGTAACTCACCTGGCGCTGTGATTGGTCACCCTGTCAGAAGCACTGTGATGGTTAGAGGATAATTTGCATATTGCAGAGACCGAAATCGCGATAACAATTAACAGACGATATATTGTGCAGCCCTAAAGGAATACTGTCAGTTTTAGACAGACGAAGCTGGTGAGGGTTGGGTGAAGTTATATGAAGCTAACAAAGTGGGACACCAACAAGGGTAATGTTAGCCAGCTGACTAGCTTCTGTTTTAGCTAATATCGTTTTATTTCTCACAAAGAATTAGCAGCAATATTGGAAGGTTCTAGTTCTGAGTGCCTGTGTGTATTCAAGACCATTTTGATTTCAACCGTTTTCTGGAGGCTTAAATTACTGGGGTCAAACTGACCCCAAGCATAAAAGATTTTAGTCAGTTTGAACATAACATCAGGGTTAACGGGACCAAATCTTGGAAACCTGATTTGATTTTGCACCTTTACAATTAAAGAGTTCAAAGTAGTATGCAAAGTTTTAAAAAAGTGCTATCTACTCTCCAGTCTATAGAGTCCATTGAGAAACCAAGCTGCAAAAACAGCCCCCTTTGAATTCATTGTTTTTGTGATGTCACAACAACTAACATCTTATACTGATGATATAAGGAGTGTTTCCATCTGAACTGCTTTTTGAATGATGCTAAATAAATGGCAACCAATCAGAACAGAGGTTATTTGTATTTATCAGTCTTAAAGACACAATGACAAAAAAAAACCCTGTGTTATTTAAATGCACTTGGAAAATTATACATGCATTTGACTTTTTTTGACAAACAAACCAAAACAAACATACTAAATGCAGGAAAAATGTAGGATTTGGGCTCTTTACTGCTGGTCCACCAATCAGTTATGGCCATGTCTGTCTGTCCAGTCATCCAATGCCAAGCCAATCTCCTCTCTTCTCTCTTCTCCAACTGTCTCCAGGCAGACCTTAGTGAGCTCTTGGGGCTGAAGGACTACATGGGTGTGATGATGTTCATCACATTTGCTGAGCAGGTGGTGCCGGTGTCGGACGAGCGGGTGCAGGTGGAGGAGGAGCTTTTCGATGGCGTGGAGGTGGTGGTGTACCAGCCCAGACAGGAGAGAGCAGCTGGAGAGATGAGGAGAGCCATTATCTACCTGCACGGGGGCGGATGGTGCCTGGGCAGCTCCAGTGAGTCCTGCCCCACTCAGAACCGCACGACTTCATTTGCTCAACACTAAACTGTTCTTTTTAAAATCTCAGGTTAGATTTGTGGTTAGAAATGCTGCATTTACTTTCCCAAGAGGCCTTCCTCTTTATCCCCCAAAAATTAGAGAACCAGAACATAGTAGTGCATGGCAAAAATGACAAAAAATGTAAAATGTGGAATTCAGTACAGAAAAAAAACATTTAAATGATTAATTTCATTAACATTTGATATCAGTCCATTTTTATCAATACAAAAGCAAACCAGAATTTTCTGAAATATTCAAAGTTAGAAAAGGACATACACTGTAGCTACATATACATTCAGTACACTGTGACTAAAGGGCCCATGTTAAGGAAAACTTTCTAGTCCAAATACGGAACCTGAGCGACAGAAGCAGCTCGTTCTGAATTATTTCTTTTCTGATCAATCAACACGTTTCCATCTTTCTGTCTGTTCCCAGCAGCATAAAGTTACTTCGCAGTTCTTCGCCTGCAATTTTTAGATATACTTATAATGGCATGGCTCTAGTCAGACCTCGCTCTATATCTACTAAGTACATGATGAGGTCATTCCATAGTAAAATGCCGCTGATGTAGCTGTCCTTAATGTGAACCATCTAAATAACCGAGCTGTTTAGATGTGCTAATAGCAGCTATTAAATCTGTCTGCAAAATGTTATTTATTTATAGGCAGAAGATAATCAGCACAGTGTTAGTCAGTATAAATGCAGTCTTGAAACCTGTGATTCAGACCTGAAGGTGACTGCAATAGCATGTAAGTGAACTGAAAATTTATGGGACAAAAAAGTATCATCCTTGACTGTTTGTAGTGTCATCATCATTGTCGTCGTCATCATCATCCTCTCTAAGTGAAATTTTGCCCTATTTGCAAAAACAAAACCGTACCATCTGGTGGAACTGTCAGACCTGCATCCTGACAGTGGTAACTGTTGGTTACCAGCCGTTAGATGGCTGACATAACGCTGATAACGTGATCTGACATGGGATGTCACGCAGTCTGGTCAAGCTGCTGTCAGGAACCGCCACCCCATGTTAGAACCGTGCCAGACAGCTACAGTCCCTGGCATGGAGGCGTAGGATTGCTCACTATTGCTCATTTCCTCCACTCTAACCTCACTGTTCACTCTAAATAAAATCAACCAATATAAATGGTGTAAAACAGTGTAAGACCGGTGTTGGTTCTTCTACACACTTGCCGTTTCCTGCTTTTTCTCTCGGTGCACCGCCGTTCGGCTGCTCACCTGAACCTCTCCCTCTGTGGGTTTCCCCTCCCACTTGTGGGTGGAGACCATCCTGAAAGTTCTCCCAGTTTCAAAGATCTTGGGGTTTTTTTATGTTTGTTTCTAAAACCTGAAATTTGGGCATTTTTGTTCTTTATGGCCATTTGCATGCAGCGTCATTTTTACAACCCCAGTTGCGGTTATCATTATTATTATGTGTGTTTTAAATGACAATAACACAAACCTGGGGAACTTATGATGACAATTTACCATTTCTTGTGTGCCTCTCGGGTTCTGTGGGTAAATCGTGAAACGGACTTTGGGATGTCAAAATAAACGGCGTACCCAGGACCCTTATTGGCCCCCATGCAAATAAAAATAAATAGGTCTACCATATGAAAGTTATCTTCAAAGAATTAAACAACAGTGTAACTTGTTGTTTCTGCAATGTAGGCTAATAGTGGAGGTATATTATTAAGTTATCATAGTTACTTATGAGTGTAAAACTGAGTAAGTGTTCTTGGTCATCACAGTGACCACAGTGATGTTTGGGCCACTGGTTACAATTAATCATGATAATATTCATTAAAACATGCAACAAAATGTTGTTCTCACTTGTAAATTGTGCTGTATCACATTTATGATCTATATCCCACAATTATTTACTAATATTTTTCTCTCTGTTGCTCTTCCTGCAGGAATGGGACCCTACGATCTTCTGGCCAGACAGATGGTTACAGAGCTCAATGCGGTTGTTGTTTCTGTGGAGTGAGTATTATGTCACTTTTTTCTCTATCAAAACAAAGAAGTTCCTGTTTTTTTCTCCCCCCAGCAGGCGTGACTGTGTGGTTCGAAAGGATTTTGATGGTGTGCTGGGAGCAGCCAGTCGCCTTGGCGGGACAGCGTAGACTAGCCTAATGCTAATGACCTTTGACTGACCCCTAACTGGATTTAGTGAAGCTGAATCATGAATGAGTTTCCCGAATGCTGGACTAGGGTCATGATATTGCTGATGAACCAAACCAGCACCTCCATTGCCGCGGGCTGAAAGGCCTGGCAGCTCTGGCTTTTTTCACCACAGATCCACTTAGCTGTGCTTGTCCAAACAACGACTAACGAGTATTATAACGTGCTCGGTCGTCCGCCTCTGCTAGACTCAGTAAGCCAGCACGGTAAACCAGGGATCTCCTCGACATTCCACACTGGGCACTTTTCCATGGGTATACAGGAACCGCGCTGTACCTAAACTGTACTGTGATGGCACAGAACTTGTAGCACACTCGGATTTTCCAGTGTATCTCAGTCCAGTAACGGTGTTTCTGATGCGCAATTCTCTCCCAACAGTTTTTTACCGGTCATTGTCCAAAAAAATGTGTCCATACAATCGAACCAGTCGAAGGTTTTTCTGTCTGAGCCGCTTTTGTTACTGTGGTCTTTTATTATTTATAGTCTTGTTTGAGTTGCCTTGTTTTAACTTGTTAGTGATGTCCTGGTACACCTTCGCGTTTCTCACAGTGTCAAAAATTTCCCCTGAAATTGGCCTTCAGCTGAGTAGACGGTAACGGTTGCTCTTCATTGACTTCCCAGTTGTTGGTTTGGATCTACATTGTTGGGTTTTTTTGTGTGTGTGCACAGTAAAGAAACAGTGGCTTCTTTCCATGTTGTGATGACAAGATTTCAGTCAGTCAGTAAGCAGCTTGGCTGCGGCCCTGTCAGGTTTTGGCCTGTCTCCAAAGGGAGGTGCAGACACAGAACTCCATAATCTCTTAACTTTTATTTCCAAAACAAAAAGGCACGAGGGCCTAAACACAAACAAAACCTGAGACAGGACAAGTGACTACAAAACAAAGCATGAAGTCAGTGGACCGACAACCAAGTTCTCATACATACAAACTTAAAAACACATGAACTAAACATAGGAACCAATAGAAACAAAAACACAAACACTGGTCAGCTGTAACTAATGGACTTCAAACTAAAACCCAGTGTGAACACAAAACGTCAACTTAAAAGTCTACTTCTATAACTCCGAAAAGTGCGGCCTCTAGCGGCTGCCGACCAGGGATGTTGCAGGCCTGTTTTCAGCCCTGCCGTGCATCAGCTTGGGTAGGGCTTGGGTATGGGTCACTTAATTTGTAATGGAAAAACATTGCAAGGTACGGCACGGCTCCTTACGGCCATGGAAAAGCACCATCATAAGACTCTGCCTCACTTTTGTGACTTCGGTTTCAGGCACATTTTATATGAAGCCAGAGTAGTAAACAGTCTGCAACTGCGGTGAAGGATAATTATTGTTTGCTGGTTATGGAACGCCATATTATTCCGCAGTTCCATTGTGTGTGTCCGTCAGACAGGTGTGAAGCATTTCATAAGATGACTCAGGTGTATTGCATCAGGGAGAACACAGTAAACAGTTCTGTCATCATCTCAGTGCCTCATATGTGTAATCCTCTGTACAACCAAGGCAAGACATACAAAACATGTAATAACACCGCTATTGGGGTCTTAAAAGCGGCGTCACACGCAAATGCCCTTCAAGCGAAAGAGCAGCGAACAGCGAGCGCGTAGGAGAGCAAACACCAGTTTTATTCTGTTTTACACTGTTTATATTTGCAGAATTCAGATTTGAATAATACGTTCTGAGTTCTAAGGGTTAAACCATGTCCAGCTATAGTCCAGATGTGATTGTGGAAAGCCTGCATTGATAACAAAAAGCTTACTAATTGTGTAATCCAAGACCTTCTGCTTGTAATAGACACCTTTCCCGCTTAGCTCATTTTGTTATTTTTTTGAGTAGAATTTGGTTTCCTTTACTTTCTTCATGGATGCTCTACTGAGAAATCTTACCTGAGCTCTGTGCAGGTACCGCTTGGCGCCACCTCACCACTTCCCGGTCCAGTTTGAAGACGTGTACCATGTAGTCAAGCACTTCCTCCAAGTGGACGTCCTGGACAGGTACAAAGTGGACCCAGATCGTGTGGCCGTGTCGGGGGACAGCGCAGGGGGCAACCTGGCGGCCGCAGTGGCACAGCAGGTGAGACGCAGTCCAAATAAACAAAGAGTAAAAGGTCTATAGTGCAGATGTACCTTATATTCTTTATTTATTGGGGGGAGGGGCAGGGGCTTCGTTGACCCTGAGGTATGGAGGCTGACCTTTAGCCTGAGTAGCTTTCACCGTGAGCTGAGCACACTCCTTTATTCTTGTTAATACATGAGATTGAATCTTGAGAAGTATCTGTCCAGTTTCAGTCTACATTTGTAAGTAAGTAAAGCAAGTAAAGTTTATAATGCCTTTCTCGGACAAGAGTCACAGTGCTCTGTACACAAAAAAGGAGAAAAAGCAAAATAAATCAGAAGAAATCGGAAGAGGGCGGAGATGACGGTAAAAGTTATCTAAAAGCCAGTGTGTCTTAAGCTTAGATTTAAATAGTGCAGCAAAACCAATCATTCACATTAGCACATCTCTTACAGATGATGTTGCTGTGGGAAGACAGTGCAATAGTACGTTCTACTGAAACCTGTTTAACTACAAAACATCTTTTTTACAATGTGATAGGTCATCGCCTTTGCTCCTCTACTGCATTTGCACATGGGTAAAACATTACATACAGTACTATGTGGCTACTTGTTGAGTGCTTCTGCAGGAGAGTCCATACAGAATACATCACACAACTTCCTGCGGAGTCCAGTTCCAGTCACAATCTGCATCACCTGCTCTGGCTAACAAACTTCCCTGACTGGATGGAGCATTAATCAGAAATCAGAAAACTTCATTGATCCCAGAGGAAATTGCTCATTTTACGACTGCACAAAGACACAGAGACAAGAACAATATCAAATATAAAGTCTAAATAAACTCAATATGAAATAATCGATGCTATATACACAAATGCTGGGTATAAATAGAATATATGAGTAACTTACAGTTAAGTGAATTAGCAGTAACACAAATAGTGGGTAGGAGCACATATATCACAAGTAAGGGGAGGCAGCATGTTAGATGCAGGTTGGAGCTAAACATGGTAGGAAAGCAGATCTCCTGGAGGTGGGTTGGTGTCCTAGAGTCCTAGAGCTTTATAAAGGCTACTATAGCTAATAAGAGCTGGAAGCATTTACTGCACCTGTTAGCATCCTGCACAAACCTAAATCATCACTCACTCTCCTCAGACCCACCCATCAGACTTTATAACCCCTCCCTCTGTCACACACCCACCCATCAGACTCTGTAACTCCTCCCCTGTCACACACACACACCCATCAGACACTATAACCCCTCCCCCTGTCACGCACACATCCATCAGACTCTATAACTCCTCCCACAACTCCTCCCTATTGCGCAATATTTCATGTGCAATAGTCTGATATGAAATATCAGTACTGATGCCACTTATGCAATAATATTCTCATGTGCAATATCACTTCATTATTGCGTGCACTAACAGACTTGGTATTCGGTGTGTCTGTGCAGTCGTTGCATAAGCAGTTTCCTCCAGAATCAGTAAGGTTTTTCTGATTCTGAGTCTTATTATGAAACTTGAATCTTGTATATGAATATATTTTGTGCATATATAATGTCACGTCACAGTGATAAGTCTTTTTGATATGTTACGTGTGTTATTATATAATTGCATTATCTATAAGCTAAATATTAGCTACGTTAGCTGTGCAGCACCAAAGCAAATTGTGGTCTTTAAAACATGCTGAGCTTTGTTTTGTTTGGAAAAGTTACTGTAATTTTAAAAATATGTAACAATAATAACCACTTCTGGGGTTTTAAAAGATGAACATAAAAAACAAAAATGAACAGATTTATTTTATTTTAGGTCTTAGAAACAAACAGAATAAACACAAGATCTTTGAAACTTGGAGGACTTTCAAGATAGTCTCCGCCCACAAGTGGGTGGGGAAAACCCGCAGAGGGAGGGGGGGTCTGGAGAGCGGCCGAGGGAAAGAGTGGCAAACAGCTAGCGTGTAGGAGAACAAACACCTGTTTTAGACTGTTTTACACCGTCTTTATTTGTTGGAATCTTATTCATTCACTCTGAGTTCTAAGGGCCACTGTGGTTTGTCTCTGATTTCAGTTGCAAAAGGACTCACAGCAGACCGTGAAGCTGAAGGTGCAGGCCTTGATCTACCCGGTCCTGCAAGCCCTGGATCTCAATACCCCATCCTACCAGCAGAATCAGCACATGCCCATCCTGCCCCGCACGCTCATGGTGCGTTTTTGGAGCGAATACTTCACCAGCGACAAGTCTTTCTTAAAGGCCATGCTGGCCAACGACCACAACAGCCCGGAATCGGCCGCATTGCTCAAGTTCGTCAACTGGAGTGCTTTCTTGCCCGAGTCGTACCGCCGGGCATTCAATTACAGCGCCCCGCCTATAGCAGCAGCCGAAACCTCCGGGCGCTCCAACGGCCTGGCCCGTTCCATCACAGACCCCCGGGCCTCACCCCTGCTGGTGCCCGACGCGGAACTGCGGCCGCTACCCAAGGCCTACGTGCTGACGTGTGAGTACGACGTGCTGAGGGACGACGGCATGATGTATGTCGCACGCCTGCAGCAGGCTGGCGTGGACGTGACCCACGAACATTACCCGAGTGGGTTTCACGGTGCCCTCATGTTCACAGTGTGGCCCACCGAATTCGAAATCGCTAAAAGGATGACGAACAACTATATACAATGGCTCAAGGAAAATTTGTAAATTTGAATTTTCCAAAAATTCCAAATTGTGTAACTGTTCAAAACTTGCTAATTATATAGTGTTGCTAATGATATACCTGTTAATGAAATTTGTAAATAATATCATTTTAAGTCGCACCATGTTACACAGTTTGTAAATGGTGTAATTTCTCAAAATTTGTGAATTGCATGAATTTACAACAATTGCAAATTGTCTACCTGTAAAAAAAGTGCATAACCTGCAAATCAAATCATTTTACAAAATTTGTAAATGACATAATTTTACAAAATTTGTAAATGATATAATTTTACAAAATTTGCTAAATATATAACTCTACAGAATTTACTTATTATATATGGTTACAAAATTTAGTTTGTTGCATCATGTTACAAAATTTGTAAAGTTTTAACTGTGTACACAAAATGTTAATTATGTAGTGCGGCAGGACCTGTAAAGGAAAGAATTTTACAAAATTTGCAAATGATATCATTTTACAAAATTTGCTAATTATATAACAACAAAATGTGTAAACTAAATCACCTTACAAAATGATGTAATGTCACAGAATGCATAAAATCTAGATTTTTTTCCCCATGTTTGCTAACTGTATAACCTTACAAATTTTTTAAATGAAATCATTTTACAAAATTTGTGAATGACATAATCGACAAAGTTGTAAATTATATATGAAGAAAAGCTTTACATTCCATTTCTTGGATGCCCTCCTCGCATCAGGCTGTGATTAGACTGTTGTCAGTGTTGCTTTTTTTTTTTTTATTTATCAAAATGTAATTTTGTTTCATGCTGTTTACATAGCTGCTGTTCAGGTATTTTCTTATCAAAGGGCACAGTTTTGACCGGTTACTTCATCATGGCTTTGAATGTTCTCACGACCACTGACTTCATCATTTCAACACCAATCCATAGTCTTCTCTTGACCTTCAACAAAAACTAAACTTTCAATATTTTTTATTTTTTTTTTTTTTACCAGGTTTTACTGAAAGTGTACAAACTGACGTGTCGTTTGTTTGTGGATTTCAACTCTTAGATCAGTGTTATTGTTTTGGTTTTTTTTCTACTGTTCTGATCTCATGTGTTTCCACACTGTTTGGAATGTTGTACTTGATAGGTTTCAGTTTGACGAGCAGTAAAAAAGTCAACTGAAGGTTCTGGTTTGAGGCTTCGTGTCTTCGTGAGAGAGTGGCTCTAATGGACCTGTTTTTTTGGGGGTTTTTTTACAAATACGAGAAAAAGCCTCTTTGTTTAAATGTCGTCCATGAATGAAATCTGCATTTGAGCCATAGGCCTTGGGGAATTCGTCTTCATGTGACCTCGGTTTAAAATTGCAGTCCTGTCTTATCTCCCCATCTCCCTCACTATCTCTGTCACGTTGCACTCTAAAGTGCCTCTGAGAGTGTGTGCATGGGTGTGTGTGTGTGTGTGTGTGTGTGTGTGTGGAGAGTGAGCAACAGGATAGGCCTCAGTGTGTGTTAAAGTATAGCGAAGTCATTGTTTGTGTTTGACAAATGGACTCACCCACTTCAGTCAGATTAAGCACTGATGCAAGACGCCATTACAGCCTCTCCCATTTGCACAAACAGAATTACCACCTCTCTCACTTATCGTTCTGATTTTCATATGACATGCATGAAAAAAAGACTCATTAGGATTATTACCTGTGCAGAAAACAGCATTACATTACTGTTTTTTCCTCCGTATTGTCCCATGGGTGAACTTTGCAGTGTGCAGTTTTTTTTGGGAGGTCCGTACAGTCACGAGATGGACCAGCTCATCTGTACAGATCCCGAAGGTTATTGTTTGGTGGAGAGTAAAGCACCCCCACCACCACACCCCCAGACCCGGCCCCCTCTGAGGCAAGTTCAAGCCCTTCTTTTGGGATCAGAGAAGGACGGGTCACCTGGAGGAGATGAAAGAGGAAAACTCAGAAGATTTGGAGAATCAGCTGAGGTATGCACCTGCAGAGCGTCTGCCCAGGTCAGCTCCAGATGAAGCTCCATTCCTTGCATTCTGCGGTGTTTCCCAGCTCTGGTCCTGGAGGCCCTGTGCTCTGCAAATTTCCCCACACCTGACCCGACTTATCAGCTCATTTACAAGTGTGTGTGTGTGTGTGTGTGCGCAGGGCTGGGAGCCTCCTGGATCGTGGTTGGGAAACACTGCTGTATTATAGACCCCTCACTGGGACCTCTCTCCTATAAATTTCCCCTGGGTGCCAAATCAGGGTCAAGTTTGATAAGCTGTGAGAAATCTCATTTATTACAGCGCTTACAAGGACAAAATGAAGCATGAAGGCATGGGCAGTCATAACAACTCCACTGCACCACTTACAGTTGTGAAACCATGCCTGCTCGTATTCATATTTCAAGTCTTATTTAAGGACTTTAGCATGAAAACAATAAAGCTTCGCTAAAAGAGTATAACCAATATAACCAATACAAACAGTATAACCAAAAACCATCGAATGAAGAATACCAATAAAAAAAAAAAAAGGTTAATGTTAACAAGAAGCAAATCAACATGACTTGAGCATGTGCACTCCATTAATCTTTTGATATACCCTAATCCAGGCTTATCCATTGTGTGTATGCATGCAGAAGAACACTGCTCAGGCCATGCATGTGCATTCTTCTCTAGCAAAAACCAATACGGCCTGATCTCCACTTCTTTAGATATCTTTGAGCATAGATATAGATCGTGGAAACACATTTTCCTTTAATTGATCTCCTTAGATGTCTTCTAACCACATGGGTCAGTCCCTCTCACTTCTTAAAAGATAATCATAAGAATCACAAGCCCATCTGCTTTCCTTCGCAAAACATAGCAGTCAAAACATAAAAGCTGTATTTTATATAAGACAGGCATTGCAGTCTGTATATTTCTAGTAAATGAGGAACATATGACAGAAATGTCCATTGTTTTGAAAACCTTGTGTGTCCTTTCGGTAACCGCTGAAGACGTGAGTTTTGTGATGAAACAGGAACATGACTGATTCAAGTGGTAAAAGGAATGTCCTGAAATCCTTTTGCTGCCATAGTGTGTTTCTGTCCATTGAAAAATGCCCCCATCTGAACAACAGGGACTAATTTCAGGTTACTAGACTAAAAGTGCTTTTCCCCAGGTATGCAGGAACCGTGCTGTACCTAAACCGTATTATGATGGATGTAAGTTGTAGCATGCTTTGATTTTCCTGTGTACTTCAGCCCAGTGACAGTGTTTACAGTGAAATGTTTTTCTTTCCGTAAGAGCCACTTTTGCTGCTCTTTTACTTTTTTTATAGTCTTGTTCCAGTTTTCTTATATTTTCTCTTCATTTTTTAGCCATACAATGAAAACCTAACACACCTAACGTGTTAGCAAGGTCCTGGTTCACCTTTGCATTTCTCACAGTGTTAGAGAACTCCCACTAAAATTTATCTTCAGCCCAAATAGACAGTAGTGCTTGTACTTCTTCGACTTGCCAGTTGTTGCATCTCCATTGTTGTTTTTTGTCTTGTTCTTTTTTTGTGCGGAGAGTTATGAAATAAATTATGGCCTCTTTTTTAAGAGTCTGTTATCATGACAACGTTTCCACCAATCACGAAACAGTGACGCAGTTAGCTTGGCTGTGGCCCGCTGTTGGCCCTGCCATTGAGCGGGATGGGTACGGGTTATTTTATTTGTAATGGAAAAACATTAGTTTGCATACAGCATAGTTCCTTGTGCCAGTGGATAAGCCCTGTTAATCAAGGAGAAAACATTGTCAACAAACGAACCCCAGCTCTATACAAACACACAAACAATGTTTTTTTTTTTTTTTGTCAAAACATATAAATGTACATTTGTGGGCCACCATTTCAAGCGGTAGTGTCAGTTTTTTGCTCAAAGCGCAATACCACAGGATAATCTTGCTCTTTTTCTGCATTCTTAGGGCCTTTAATCAATGGTAGCCGCACTGGAGGTGGAGATGTAGAATCAAAACCAGAGGAACCCAGTCCAGTCTGAGACACTCCTTGTAGTGAACACTGAGCAATAAGCTTGTTCACCACCTGTATGAAGCCGTGGCCAACGAACAAGAAGATGAGTGGATCCAGGCAACTATTGAAGGCGGCAAAGCAGAGAGTTACCACCACTGTCTTCTGCAAGGTGGCTAGCATTTGGCAGTTCCTATCCTGAATGTAGTGGAGGTGCAGTGTGCGCTGGATGTGGTAGGGCAGGAAGCACAGGCAGAAGATAGAAAGCACCAGGCAGACCAGCGCCACGTCCCGCCGCCTCTGGCCTGCCCTCGTCCGCAAGATGTGTCGTATCATTAGCGAGTAGCAAATCAACACCACAATCAGTGGAAGTACGAACCAGATCACCAGGACAATGAGATTCATCTTATACAGCAAACCCCAAGACTCCCCGGTGGGCTCCAGGCATCCCTCTGCTTCCATGTTGAAGCCAAAAGTTAACGAGATGTACAAGGTGTTCCCTCCTAGAACGAAGCCCCAGATGCCCCAGCACAAGATTCGAGCCCACCGGCACGCCTCGCTGTTCTGGAGGCGAACTCGGCCGGCCAACACCAGGTAGCGGCACACGCTCAGGGCCGTCAGGAACAGGATGCTGCAGTACATGCTGATGTAGAACAGGTAGGTGGAGATTCGGCAAGCGAAGGCCAAGGTTGTCATGGTAGTTTTGGGGGACAGAGAATGGGTCAAGTAAAAGATGACCCGTACGGGCAAGGTGAGGATAAAGACGAGATCAGAAGCAGCCAGGTGGATGAGGAAGATGGTAGACAGGCGATTCTTGATGGAGAACTTACAGAAGATGTACAGTGCGCCGACATTGCCCACGAGGCCAAATATGAAGACCAGGCTGAACACTACACTGTAGGCGGTGTATTTATACTCCTCTGAGTGGTTACAGGCTACAGTAGATGTGTTGCTCATTGTCTCCGGCACTGAAATGGGTTCAGCAGGTCCTGCAAACCAGAACACATTAGACAATATGTTGGTCTCTTTGGATATGGACATTGTCTTGTAGGACATTAATATCATCTTCAACTCAAAGCTTATTCAGTTATTATTCATTAACTGCTATGACATATCAAACTATTATTATACAATATAATATGCATGTTATGTAGTTATGATAGTGAAGAACTGAAGTAGAAACAATAGGAACATATGGCACATCAACACAGCATTCAACACAGCATGTCCGAAAATGTCCTTCCCCATTCACTGTATTCTGGAATATCCATCATTTATTCTGTTTTTGAATATTCATCCCTTTAACTCAGGGTCTAGAATGTCCTTCCCCATTAATTCTGTTTTGTTTAAAAATGTCCACCCCATTCATTTTGTTTTAGAACGTTCTTGCCCATCCTCTCTGTTGTAGAATGTCCTTTTCACATTCATTCTTTTCTAAAATGTCCTTCGCCAATCATTTTGTTCTGTTCTGGAATGTCATTCCCTATTCATTCTGTTCCAGAATGTCCATCCCATTCAGTCTGTTCTAGCATCAGTAGTCTCTTGTCCCCTTTATTCTGTTCCTCAGTGTCCACCCCATTCATTCTATTCTGTTATAGAATATACACTCCATTCGTTCTGTTTTAGAATACTCTTGCCTATCCCGTCTGTTCTAGAATGCCACTTCTCATTCATTCTGTTCTAGAATGTCAGGCCATGTAGTCTATTCTAGAATGTCCTTTCCTGTTCACTCTGTTTTGCTCTAGAATGACCTTCCCCATTTCTTTCTGTTCGAGAATGCCCTTCACAATATATTCTGCTCTTGAATGTTCAAGAATATCCATCCCATTCAATCTGTTCTGGAATTATGTTCTGTTCTAGAATATCCTTCCCTCTTCAGTTTGCTCTAGGATCTCCTTCTCCATTTGTTCTGTTCTTGGGTGTTCTTCCACGTTAATCTTGTTCCCCCCATGCATTCTGTTCTAGAAGGTCCTCCCCATTCATTTTGTTTAAGAATGCCCTTTCAGCATTCATTCTGTTGTAGAATGTCCACCCCCTTCATTTTGCTCTAGAATGCCCTTCTCTATTCACTCTGTTCTTGAACGTCCTTACCCATTCACACTTATAGTATGTTCTCTCTCATTCACACTCATCTTGACCTATCAGTTATTATTCTGGAACAGTATTAATCCAACAGCAAGCATGTAGTACGTTGGGTCACTGTTCCCTGGCCTGTATAGTTTAAGAGATTATTTTTCTTCAGGATCTTCAAATGGCTAACACAAACATTGCAATGGGATACGCAAGCACACTCAGTGCTTTGGGACGGAGATAAAATTTATGTTTTTAATTTTCCTGGAATTTTTTTGGCACTTGTGTCTGGGGTCCACAAAGATGATCAATTTGTTGAGAGAAAAAAAGCATCTGCATTGTGTCCCAGAATGAGAAAGGATGCTTTCTGAGTTGGGTGTTTCTGAGATTTGGCTGACAGCAGGAGATGCAATCCCAAGACAAGTATTGCTTGACTCACCTGTTCCATACTGGGAAATGTCTCAGCACAAATTCATGTCTTTGTTACAGTACAGAGTCTTCATCCATACATGGTTATTTTCATACCGTTTGTTAGCCATGTTAGCATTTTTGAATATAAAATCATTAATTTAATTGCAAAGTAAATGCTTGCACTCTTGCTGAACATCACAGCTCAGCTTGGCTCCAGAGTCTCGACTTGAGGCTAAAGATGCTGCGTTTTCACCCTTTTAATTTATACCTTATTGGGCATTTATTGGCCTATAAAAGGGTGAAAATCTGCAGAATCTCCTGGACAAACGGTACTGCTAGTTGTGTTTCGGTGGCTGCTGGATTGGATCAGTGGAGGGAGGGAGCGGCACTCTGCTCTTCACCAACAACATTTGTTGAGCAGAACATTGGTAGCGACGCTCCTCCCTCATTATACATACAGGAAACTCAGGACAATGTTTAGATCCTTATTTCTCCTAAAAAAAAAAGTCACCATAAATCAATTGCTTTTCACGTCACATATTTTTGGCTCCAAATTATGGAGAATGGGATCAATAAGAGAACAGATATCGGTACTGATAAGCAGTATCAGTATCGACTTCAGTATCAACCCCAAAGAGAAGATCAGAAAGGTGTAACTAAACCTTAAGGAAATGCATAGATTTGGTTGGCCTGTGATAATTTAAAACAGTTACGTAGTTGTTCCTCTGCCACCATTCCTGGTTTGTTGTGAGAAATGCCTTCTGGGAAACATGATTACCCAAGACCACCAAAGTCCCCTCACTGTTTTGTGCCTTCCAGGGTTTATGATTCGTTTTTGGCTAGATGGGAATTTTGAATTGAAACCATAAACCGTGATGATGTTTCACAAGTCCATGAGAACGTAAGTACAGAGAAGAACCCATGCTAAGAAACACTGAGACAACCTCATCCATTCATAGATTCTGAGTCATGTTAGCATTTTTAAATACAACCATCAATCATAAAACCAAACTGCATTTCTGCGAGAAAATGCGAAGTGTGACTGTGTGGTTTGGAAACAAATATTGGTTTTATGACCATAACAGTTAGTGTTAAAGAAAAAATTCCTCGCACAGTGGGCTATCGAGCCAGCACCTGACTCCCTGACTCTCTTCACCCATGTATTACAACTCATTCACTGAGGGGGCGTTAACTTGCTGTCTATTATCAAGCCATTTATGGTTAAGGAAGACTGAAAACAGGCAGAGCAAACCACTCTCGTTCAAAAATTGGTGGACAAAAGTGTGTATAGCCACGTTCACAGGCTGATTACTTTTAATAAATCACAACAAACAATGACGCGCATGATTTTTTTTAAACGGACCTGAGCTTTAGTGTCTTAAAGACCATTCATGTGTCTGCTGTGTCTTTAGCTCTGCAGCATTGAGCATTTAGCTGTGACATCTACAATACACTCTCCAAGGCACTCTCACTGCTACACACTTCTAAGGCTATTTGCCCCTCCGCTCTCTCTCTCGATACATTATGGAGGTGACATGACCACAGAAACAATCTTTTTTAAACAATCAATACTCGGCCCCTGATCAACTGTTCAAAAACGTGCATGCACACTCAATACACCGGATATTAAGGAACAGTTTCGCATTTTCAATATGGGCTCGGGCGGGAATCTGTATCAAATTCCAGCCATAATCTTTTTTTTTTATTATTTAAAATGTTTTAATTTTAATTTGAGAATAAAACGTAGTATCAACAGTGTGTTACTAATAAATGCTTAATATTAAGACGTCCACTCCGGCTGCCTTGAAGCAGAAATGAAGGTTCCACTACTCACACCATGTCTCAAAATTGTTCTGACCACCAGAATGATCTCTCTCAGCGGCCATCGCTCCTTGCGACACGCAGACAGAGAACCAGACAGCATGAGAGTGGCAAACCTTTGAAAGTATGAAGTGAGAGAGAGAACTTGGCCGGGGCTGCAGGCAGGAATGAGCGCTGACGCAGAGAGGCGGTGTGTGGCTTTTATTACTGTTATTTTTCAGAGAGGAGCGAAAAACTGCAGGGATCTTATCTCTGTCCCTGGAGAAGGAATAAAACAAAGATGAAGCGCATAATAACGTCTCCGGTGCTGCCGGCCCCGGGGCCCGAGCAGGCCGTGGAATAAAGCGGGCAGTAGATTCTGCACAAGGCCTGCAGTTGTTGTGACTGTAAATAACTGGTTGAGAAAACAGATAAAGAGAACACACATCCTTTCCCATAGATATCAGTGCGTTCCAGCATGGGCTGATTCAATCAGCAGCAAAGTGGTCACTTTTACGCATTTGTGGCCATAATCTCATAATCATAGGGGATATTTATTGAATTTTGCATCACGTTTGCACATTTTAGAACACATCCGGCATGCAGTCAACGTGCATGAAATAAGTCCCATTGCCAAGAAACACACAGCAGGCCAAGAGGCCTCCAAATATGGTAACATCATATGATACTGATAAGAAAAAGTGTTCTCTTTTAAAGCATGACTAAATGATATTAAATCTCTTTATGCAAGGCAAAAGAGTGTCTGAAGAAAGTTTAATGCCAAGACCTCTCTGAGTTGTCACCTGTTCTGCATATATATAGTTCCCCAATTCTAGCATCATATGTGATGTTAATGTGATGTTTTCATTAAACTGAACAATGACATGTTGATGTTTTCCTTTCCACAACCAAAAAAAGAGTAGTACCTCATTCATGAAACAACATGACGCCTACATAAGCCTTTTATTGTGACTGGACAGCATTTGCAAGTCTACATGACGCCTAAGCCTTTCACGACAACTGACATTTTTAAAGGCTTATTCCAACTTTTATAAATGCTTATTCCATTTTTTTTTACACCACTGTTGAAAGGAAATGACTTAAAACTTGTTGGAATAAGCCTTTATAAATGTTTATGTAGGTTTATGCCAGTTGTCACAGAAATCTTTCATGCAGCCTTGGAAAGTGCTGTTTAACTAACAGAGGTAAAATGACCTAATTAATTAAAAACAACAAAAACAAAACACAGAGAGATTTTGTAAAACTTGTAAAAATGTAAAAGCAATTGATTCATTCATTCAATCATTTTCTGCAACGCCGTAGTTCTTAAACCCACTGCAGGACACACAAACACACACACACACCATTCACTCACACAATCCCCAGTTCACCTGACACGCATGTCTTTGGACTTCAGGAGAAACTGGAGACCCCGGACGAAACTCACACCACCAAGAGGAGAACATGCAAACTCCACACACACACACAAGCCCAGGACCTGGATTCAAACCCCCAACTAGAGTCATACTGCAATTTTAATTGGTGTTGATAGTTTTCTGCTTCAGTTTCAGTTCAGCTTGGGACACATACATGTAGCTTAGTTACTTGCTGTAGTGCAAAACTAAAGAAGCACTTTGCGGACACCAAACATGTTTGGCAAATCAACTACACGCTGGGTGGTTTTTTAATTTAGGCGACTGTTTTAAGGCATTCATTTATATGGAAAAGTGTCAGTCTGTGTACGTTTGTTCAGTTGACCGCCCAAAGACAAATTATGATGTGGTTTGTAGCAAGCATAGTGCAGGTTGTAACTGTGAAACAGAAAGTAGCTAAGCAAATTTTTTGACAAGAGGATTATTTATAGATGGTCTGTCAAGTACATCATCAAGCTAAAGAGCTCTACAGCGTAGCCATGCACTCTTCACAATGTCCATCCATGCCTTCCTAAAAATAGCTTGATTTTATTCCATAGAACTGTGGTGCCCAAAACGGGGTGCTGAGGAACCCCCTGCCTTGCACATTTTAGTGTTTTCCCTGCTTAATAAATTACCCAGGTGTTCTTGAGCTGAAGTGTGAGTGAAGACACTAAAATGAGCAGGGCAGGCGGCCCACTGCCACAGAAGAACCGCTAGTGATCCCCTAAAACACCCCATGGGATGGTTCTTTAAAAACTCCCAAGGTTCAGAAGAACCTGTAAAATCATGTTTGCTTTTAAAGAGTGTGGCTGCAGACCAAAAACGCTCTCAAGGGGAAGTGAAACAAAATGAGGAGACACCATGAAATGCGGTAGGAAACCTACAGTTGGAACTTCAGTGAAGCAAAGAACGGTTTCTATACACGTGTGTTCTCTAGTAATGAATGAGTTAATTAACCCTATGGATGTCTATCCATTTACCACATAATTCAGCTGTATATAGAAGACATTCCAGCGGACCGAAAGAGGATCTGATTGGCTGATATTTTAGTTTTTCAAGAAGCAATTAGAAGAGACTGCTATGGCTTCAAATACAGCTATTTTGACTACGGACACACATTAGACTGTGACTCAAGAATAACAGATTAAACTGATTAGCACAGGAGCATCAAGTGGCATGGTTACCGGATCTGATGTATAACAAACGTGGCTTAATTTTGTGGTGAATAAGCGCAAAAGTGAAAAGAGAAAAGTTGCTCCATTGGTACAGTATAAGTGCAGAACCTTGGATGTAGATTTACATCGTCTCATTTTATTTATAGATGTTGCGATCTGACTTATTTATTTATTTACGTTTGGCGGACCACCTCCTTTTTGCGGCACGTGCATGAAGGGATTTTACATTCATGATCAAAGACCTCTTCTTTCGTATGAATTTGCTTTTCATAAGCCTTCTTTTGCACTTATTTTGCAAACCCTGGCCATCATACTCCTGAGACATCTTCAAGAAGTGAATGCAAAGGGTCTGCATAAGTCTCCTGAGAAGCAATAATAAAATATTGGCAAATGAAATGTTGTACATTACCTGAGTGCTTGGTTTTATCCCCGGCTGCCAAATGTTGTGTGCTGTTGTAAAGTCAGTTGAGTGTTCTTGCGCTGTTCTACCAGTCCTGAATTCAAATTCAGTCTACATCCAGTTTGCATATGTGCTGACAACAAAACTGTGTCTCTTCATGCCTCAGATATGTGGCGTATGGATGATGAACTGCATAGAAACATGGAGGTGTTTGCACTCATGCAGCTTTGCCACAAAGAGCTTTACTCCAATTGGCCAGGAGATTACTGAGGTGCAATGATGGGAAGTGGTCCGCTCTCTTTCATCTATCACTTTGTGCAATTTCCTCCGGTGCCCTGACCTATTCACTTCGCAAGAAGAAGCACTAACAAAGCAAAAAAATCTCTGATCTTATCAGTTTCCTCCCGCAAATTGTTCTGCTGTTCTGAACGCTCTTAGGAGTAAAGGTTCCTGAGGTGTTCTTGGCTTTGGTAGTTTTCCATCAGTGTTGGTTCTACACCATACAAGATTCAACATCCACTGATAGGTTCTTTAAGGACAGCATTTCTCCAAAAAAAAAAAAAAAAGCATGAGGTAGAAATCCTGTGGCTTCACTATGGATCTATATTACCAACATTCTTAGGACTAAAGGTTGAGCTGTTCTTGGCTTTGGTAGCTTTCCATCAGTGTTGGTTCAAGTTTCAACATCCACTGAAAGGGACTTTAAAGGACCAAAAAGTGTTTCCTCTACAGCATTTCTCCCAAAAAAAGGCATGACTTAGAAATGCAGTACCTCCACTATAGATCTCTAAGATCAAATTTGAAAATTTTAATAGGAATGTATCCCACTGAAAAGTTGTTTAAGGACTAAAAAGTGGTTCTTCTACAGCATTTCTCCAAAAAACTGAGGTAGAAATTCTGTATGACCTTTGATCTATATGACTAAATTTGAGAATTTAAGTATGAATAAACATTGCCATGCAGTGTATGAGGAAGTTGAACATGTGGTTGATAGCAACGTTGATAACACCAGTAAACATCACTGTTGGTTTGTTCTGAATAAAGTGATGTTTGCAGGTGCAGAGTCAGTGTTTTGAACAGTTCTAGCTGCTTCTGGGCCACTCTGAAGGTCAGCTTGTTTGAACTGGAGGAGGCCAGTGCTCTCTGAGGACGCTAATGCTATTTGCACATCTCTGATCACATGATGAAGGTTTCACTGGTGAAGGTTTTTGAAAGGAGGCCCAGGCGCCCTCTACTGGGCCAGGAGGAGCAGTCCAGCATTATTTTCAGTCAGAAACGTCAAAAAGTGTTGTGCATTTGCTTTAATTAGCTACAGTATCCTTGTGCATTCAGTATTACTGGCTACCAGTGTCCTTGCGCATTCAGTATAAAATTCTTCTATAGACTTTTAAAGCCCTTCATGGCCACGCAACCTCTTATATACAAGATCTGCTCCATCTCTACACCATGTTAAAGTCGAAGAGCTCTGGTTTACTTACAAAACCCAAATACAGACTGTCCTCTGTGGGAGGCCTTCAGCGTTGCTGCACCTAAATAATGGAACTCAAAAACCTTTTAAATACTTGTTCTATTTCAAAATTCAAGAGTTGCCTTAAGTCACGCTTTTTCTCTGTTGTTTAGTAAATGTGAGTTTGTAATTTGCATGCTTGTTTGGTTGTCACTCTGTAAAGCATTCTTGGGTTTGAGAAAGGGGCTATATGATTTAAACAGTATTATTATTATTATTATTATTATTATTATTAGTAGTAGTAGTAGTAGTAGTAGGTGTAGTAGTAGTAATCGTCATCATATGGCAAAAACAGTTCCCTGGGTTTGTTTTGATGTTGGTTTTTTGGTGATTCTGTGTCACGTAGAACCAAATTTACTGTAATGTAGAAAACATACAATAATAATAAAGCGCCACTGGGGTTTTAAAAATGACATCACACACAAATGAAGAACAAAAAATACACTAATTTCTTTTATGTGGGTCTAAGAAACAAACGGAAAAAACGCAAGATCTTTGAACCTGGACAACTTTCAGGATAGTCTCCGACCACAAGTGGGTGGGGAAAACCCGCAGAGGGAATGGCTCCGGAGAGCGGCCGAGCAAACGGCGAACGTGTAGGAGAACAAACTGCTTTGCACTGTTTATATTTGTAGAAATCAGATTTTACTAAAACACTCTGAGCTCTTAGGGTAATCTTGATTTGAATGACTGTGCTTAAAAGTGGTGGCCATCTTATTGTGGTTCTATAATGCATTGCATGGTTAATACAAGACCTACTCAAAACACTTAAGGCACTCTGCAGACGCCCTTATCGAGGCCGACTTATGAAAAGCGTTTGCTGTCTCCTCAGAGAATGGATCCAGAGCTACTACAAGTAGATTAGAGTCCGAAACACCCTTGAGCTACTGACAGAAATAAGAGTAATAAAGCTTAGATGAGATGTTAAGTTGGGTATTTGGATCTTTCCCAACTACCCAGCTGCAGTCTTGTTGTAACGTAGGTGTTTTTTCAGTCGGTCAGTACTAATCATGAAGGCGTTTTCCAAATCTGAAAAAATGTTTAACCTGAACACTGGGGAAGGTAGAAATGAGCAGGACAGTCTGGAGATTTTAGATTTGTGCTCTTGTGCTCTTGAGCCCTTGGTCTGAGATTTCCAAATAGTTTCAAACATCATCGGACATCAAATTCAGTTTGGGGCGAATAGTCCAAGCTAAATGATCTTCTTCTGCCCATTGGTCATGGCTGATCCACTGTGTTTAGGACCAAATTGAAATTTGTGTACATTTTATGGCTGGACTATCACTTTAAGCCCCTAAGAAAGAAGAGGAAGGGTCTGTGGGTAGTTCAGAGCCAGGAAGCACATTAAACACAACCACAACATAAACAGGATGCTGAAGTGTGTGTTGAAATGAATGAGCCGCCAGTAATCTCTAAACACTACAATGTAAGGACCACTCTAAATAATAATAATAGTAGTAGTAATGAAAATAATGATAAAAAACAACAACAACAACAACAACAACAACAATTATACAATAGTAATAATAATAATAATAATAATAATAATAATAATAATAACCTTACAGAGCACGTTTTATACCCTTAGTAGTTTGTGCTGAGTGCTTTATAGACATTTGATAATGGCCAACAGCAATAAAATCATCTGAGGCTGTAACTCAGTATCACATAAAAGCTTGACTCCACAGTTTGGAGGCGCACAACAGACAAAAGCCTCTAGAACAGAAGCACATGGGAATCCACAACGATTACTTTTTTTATCAATTTGAATGAAAACAGATGAAAGGGGTCTCCAACCTGGAGAAAAGAAAAATGATGTGCATGCCGTGGCAACATCATATAGGCTGAAAAAGAAAAAGTATTCTCTTGGCTAAGGGTGACTAAATAAGAACAAGAATAATGTTATATTTTTACGGAATGGAACAATAATGTTTTAACTATTTTTCCTTTCCATATACAGAATACAGTAACACTTCGTTCACAAGGTCACAATACCTGCATAATGCTATGTGACGCCTACTTAAACTTTTTACCACGACTGCCAAAGATTTTTTTACGCTTATTCCAATTTTTTATAAAAGCTTATTTCTTTTTTTCCAACATTTGCTGAGGTCAAATGACCTAAAAACTGACTAAAGTCAAGGCCCTCGAACAGAACTATGTGGGACTCAATAAGATCTGATACCATTTTTTTGATGAATTTGAACAAAATGACTCAAAGGAAAGTCTCATGCTGGAGAAAAGAAATGCAAAATAAAAAGAAGCACATGTGGTGGAAAATACATAAGCTAAAAAAAATGCATCTATATCTAGTACTTCTCAGCCCTGTTGTGGAACTACAGCAAAATCTTTCCACTGCCGCACTCATATAGAGCATCTATTTGCAAAAAATGACGGAACCCACATGAAATCCTGATACCATCTTTGTTTTGCAAGCTAGTTGTTAAACTGATGGGTACTATCAGTGTGATATAAAACTGATAATCCACCCTTAGGTAAGCACCCAGAGGGAAAAAAAAAAGATAAGATGATTTATTCCTAAAAAGACAAAGAAAAGACTGAGCAGCAAAATCTTCCTCTGGGCATGCTCTTTTTATTTATTTATTTATTTTTCATAACTGACCTTAAAACGACCATACTACTGCAGGTACCGAAGGCTACAGGCAGGCACAGCAGTGTTGACCATGCCTAGTCCTTTAGGACCAAAAAATTACTGATCAGTTAGCTGTCTGTTCGTGTCAGGCCTGGCTTGAGTCCTTTATTTCAACATCGTAATTCTGTCGGTGGTGGAAAACAAACAAACGGTTCCTTGCTAGGATTTATAGCACCCGATTAGCATTGCAGTATTAGCCTTGGGTCTAAAAACAGAGTCCAGACTGACAAATTGGACATGAAATGGGGTTTGCATTTTAAACTAGCCATTGCAATTCAACGGGGAAACAGTGAGCGCTACTGCCATTTGCAAGTGAAAGCGCGAAACCCTCCAGACAGCTACACGTGCTTTGCTCAGGCAATGCTAATTTGATTATGCCGTGCACCCTGTATTCTTCCTGCTATAAGGAATTCTAGGTGAAGCCACAGTCACATAGTAGCTATAGCAGGATATAACATTATAGTAGGATAGAAGCATTAATTAGAGAGTGCTAATGTGCTATGCTAATCATGCCGTTGCTTGAAAACACAGATGTAACTGCAGGAAAGAAGTGTGGTTTGAGCCTCCCCTCAGATAGTCAGTCTAGATTGTAAGTGAGCAGTCAACCCCATTGTGCCTTGTACACTTTGTTTACAGCTGGTGAAAATGCATACACGTCTCTGCATGCATAAGATCAACGGAAAACCCGACTGTAAAACCGCCACTGCTGAAGAGATGTCATAAAACCACTCACTTTAAGGTCAAAATGGGAAAAAAACAGGCTGTGACCTCTGTAATAGTTTATAAACCAGCCCAATTTGGCAGCAATATGTTATATTTTTAAGGTTTTATGGAGACGCTTATGCTACTAACTCCGAAACCACTGAGAGGTTCTTTTATGGAGCCAAAGACATTCTGGCTCCTTAATTAACCATGTACAACAGGTTCTCCAGGTTTAACCATGCAAAACAATTAATAAAACAAACAAAAAACATTGAAGGATTCAGATGGATCGATGGCCACTGATTTGAATATAAGGTGTGTAACTGTAATGTGAATGTAAATGCAGTATAGCTAACAGCGATCAGCTTAAGAAATGAAGCGTGTTGGACTATTCTCATCATCTTTTTTGGATTTTTTCTAAAATGAAATGCTTTAGTTCAACAATAAACACAAACACTTTGGAACTTGTTCAAAATTAACGAGTAATAAATGTACTAATACATATACTAAACTAGACTAGTACACATACTAAAGTTGAAATAAATGTATTTTCAATTCAAACTGAAATCCAGACAATGTAGCTTGTCGCTACTCACCGTTGATTTTTGAAATGTATCCGCCAAGTTTCTTTTCCCAGACATGCTATGAGCTCCTATAGGTGTACTGTGGTTTCAAAAAGCAACATGATCCAGTTTAACTTGTTTTGTGTGTGTGTGTGTGTGTGTGTGTGTGTGTGTGTGTGTGTGTGTGTGTTTTCTCCCTATATAGCATCGAGAGGGGGGGGG
>JBBIGA010120615.1:0-26604 GCA_037576975.1 Alestes dentex | reverse complement strand
CAGCTGTTTAGGAGGGAGATGGCGAGGGGAAAGAAACTGTTCCTGTGTCGGGTGGTCCTGGTCTGCAGGCTTCTATATCGTCTGCCTGAAGGCAGCAGGGCAAAAATTCTGTGTCCAGGGTGTGAGGGGTCTGTGATGATTTTCCCTGCCCGTTTCCTGGTTCTTGAGATGTACAGGTCCTGGATGGAGGGTAGGGGGGACCGATGATCTTTTCTACTGCCCATACAGTCCGCTGCAGTCTGTTCCTGTCCTGCTTAGTGGCTGCTCCATACCAGACTGTGATGGAGGAGCACAGGACAAACTCAATGACTGCAGTGTAGAACCAGATCAGCAGATCCTGTGTAAGACTGTACTTCCCCAGTTGTCTCAGGAAGTACATCCTCCGCTGGGTCTTTTTGAGGATGGATGAGATGTTGGTTTCCCACTTCAGGTCCTGGGAGTTGGTGGTACCCAGGAACTTGAAGGTCTCCTCAGTAGACACCAGGCTGTCTGATATGGTGAGGGGGAGCAGTGTTAAGGAATGTCTCCTGAAGTCCACTATCATCTCTACAGTCTTTAGCGTGTTCAGCTCCAGGTTGTGCTGACTGCACCAGAGTACCAGCCGCTTGACTTCCTGCCGATATGTAGACTCATCACCATCCTGAATGAGGCCGATGGCGGTGGTGTCATCTGCAAATTTCAGAAGCTTAACAGCTGAGTTCTTGGAGGTGCAGTCATTGGTGTAGAGGGAGAATAGCAGTGGGGAGAGGACACATCCTTGAGGGGCACCAATACTAAGGGACTGTGTTACAGAAGTGACCTTACTTGCTGCTTCCTGTCTGTCAGGAAGCTGGTGATCCACTGACAGGTAGCTGGTGACATGCTGAGCTGGGAGAGTTTGACGGAGAGGAGTTCAGGCACAATGGTATTGAAAGCCGAACTAAGGTCCACAAACAGGATCCTGGCATAAGTTCCCTTTTCCTTTTTTTTCTGTTCACTATTTGTACAATTTGCAGCAGTGTGTTTGTGTAAAATGCACAGTCTCCTATTCTTTTTTGAACTATTGCAGTGTGAGCTGTGTTAAAAATAAGGAATGCCTGCATATGTGTTGTGAGTGCAGTAGTGTTTGTAGAGCAGCTTTTTTATGTGCTGTATTCCAGCAGCTTCACTCCTGATTCAGTTTCTGATGGAATGAAACAGAGTCACACATGCACACACTCTGCTCTTAACATTGCTATTTTAATTGTTTCAACAGTAAAATAACATAAGAGGGTTGTGTAGTTTAACATTACCAAGGTATAATAATTATATGTATTATTTTAAAATTTTCTCCAAACATTTTTTCTTTTGAGTGGTGAATGAAATCAGATCCTCACAACAACTTTCCAGCATCTGTTATCTATCATCATCTAACCTTTCCTGAAAAGCGTAAACTGATCCTGGAGCAAAGGGAGAGCAACTCTCAGAAAAGCCCAGATTTGATCTATATAGTGCATCTCACAAAACTTCACTTTCTTTTTTCAAAGCAATAATACAATCTGTCAGTGTTGATTTCTTTTTTTCATGGCAGTAGATTTACCATCACATATTTGGTGAAATGAAGATTTGTGGTCATCCTGAGTGTACTCCTTTCAGCCTTGCTGCTGCGTTTAATTAATAGAACTTGTCCATAGGGCTGAGGCTCTTAGGATTGTTCTGCACAAATATAGCAGCATTATTAACAATAAGATGTCCTTGGAAGCAATGCAGCTTAATGAATCAGCACACAGCTATGGGGAGGGTTTCATTCCCCTCCCGTCTTCTTTTATCCTTTTTTTTGTCTTTCACTTTCTTTCAGTCTATTTCACTCAGAAAGAGATTTCTTCCACCATGAATCCAGTAAAACAGGCCAATCTGGCGTTCTGCTAGGGAACTGGCATGTGATGATTCGCTCTTCAGCTTGGATTGTGTTTACTTGGAGTTGTGGCTTTCTGCAATGCTTTGACGGAACAGGGTAGAAGAGCTCATCAGAGTAAGAAAAAGATGTTTTTTAACAAATCACTGGGATTTTAAAGCGACATTAAAAGATTTAAAGAAGTAATAATAATTATTATTTGGGAAAGTAACATAAGGGATATCCCCTCATTTAGATACTGTCTATTCCTATGAATGATACCAAGCATCTAATTGCTGTTAACATAACATCTGCTATCACATAATGCACTACACTGTAAATCCAAAGCAGGTTATTGACAAGGAAAACTAGTTTCTAAATGCTTCAGAGAAAACTTCTGAATTACTTTTAAAGATGCAATCCAGTGACTATATCATCCAAAAAACTCAGAGAAGCCTGTTAGCAAAGATATGTTTCATGTGACTGGTACATGGAAGGGCACGCACATGCATGCACAGGCATGTACGGTACATGGACGTGCAAATAGTAAATTGTATGCAACTGAGAAAATCCCTATAGTTTTGGACACTTTAGCATACTTATACTAGATGGTCTAAGCCTTTCCCTGTTAATTTAGTTAATGTGATGCATTTAAGAGGTTACTTGCATAGCATCTGGATATACATTCTACATAATAAGGTCAGCTGGGTTGTAAGTGATGAACACTTACTGTAGTATGCTCGGTTTAGCCTCTTTCAACTGCCGATCAGGCATTTTTAACAAGCAAAACTCTAGGGTTTAAGTTTGACACCCCTCGTTCTTAATTCTTTAATTTGTTCTTGCTGTCAGGAGTACTGTGCCAAAAGGATAATTACAGAAGCTGTAGGAGTGCCACATATATAAGCTTTCACAGCTGCGTGCTATGGTTTTGCCAGCTGTGATGGCTGAGCTATCATCACATTATCAGTAAGAACCACATCAACCTAAGGTTAACCAGCACAAGACCAGCTGGACCCTTCCACAGTCATCCATCCATCTATTATCTGAGCTGCTTATCCTATCCCGGTGATCATAGGGCGAAAGGCAATGAAACCCTCTGGATAGGCCCCTATTCCATCACAGGGCAGACACACAAACAAGCACAAATGCTTCTATGGGCAATCTAGTATCTCCAGTTTGCCTGACATGAATGCCTATGGACTATGGGAGGAGGCCGGGAGCCCTTGCAGATACAAGGGGAACATTCAAACTCCACAGAGTCAAAATTGCAAAATGAAATGCAAACATACATTGACATTAGTCACAGAGCTGAACGGATGAAAAAAAAAAGATGAAAAGTCTCTAATATTCCATTTTCATTTAATGATCGAACAATTAAATGATGTAAAACCATCACTTACAGAAGCCTTTGAAGCTAAGTAGAGCCTGATGAGAAAACTCCTGGTCACCACATGCATGCTATAAAATTACTTTTTCTGAGAAAAAATGCAATTATGTTTTCAGAGTTTTTGAAGTAAATGTATTTTATTTAGTGTACACTGAGCAGTGGAATGCAGGATTTAACATACTCTTACACCAGTGAGTACACACAAACTAGAGCCGCGAGCACACACAGCTAGGAGCGGTGGGCAGTCGCAGCTGCCAGTGCCTGGGGACCAACTCCAGGTCTTTTTGCCAGTGCCATGGTCAAAGTCACGAATCCTAGCATGCATTTCTTTGTGGTAGGAGAAAATTGGAGCCCCTGGAGGGAGCCCACACAGAAATGAGGAGAACATGCAAACTCCATACCAAAAGGACCCTGGCCAGGAATCCAATGTTGTGAAGTGACAGAGTAAAGTGATAATTGCTTTATGGGAGATAGGTCAATTGCGCTGCTGTCACTCCAGTGAAAGGGAAGCCATCAAAGTAGACTTCAGACACTTTCTTAGAATGTCATTACCATGTGGTGCAGCTTAGATAATGATGTGATCATATGCAGTGACCCTTTTACTGACATTGATGAGCTTTGAATGAGATTCATCTGGATAAGATTTGGTCGAAGTAATGACACGTTCTATTCAAGCAAAGAGAATAGCATTAAAGTCCAAGATGAGACACGTGAGGCACACAAAGCATGTGTCAAATGCTTTACTGTTGTTAGAAGCAAAGCTACAGTGCATAGTTACTTCCAAGAGGATGTGTTTAAATGTTCTCTCTCTTGATAACTGAATACACAGATACCCACTCTACTGTTAAGCCGATAATGGGACAGCAAATGACTTTTCCAGTACCTGGCATGTCTTACCACCATTAAAAGACAGGTAAGGCTTGTTTTCTATCTCCCAAGTTACTGACAGCTGGCTCAGAGAGCAAGAAAGAGCCCGAATATAAAGAGCAAGACTTTATGGCCTGAAAAATGTGGTCACAAATTCAAGTCTTTCACCCATAGCTAACAGGTAAAAATCAAGTGTAACATCGAATGCGCGCCCATGCAGCCTTCATAGAATCATTACAATAGAATGGGTTGTGCTGAAGAACTCAGTTACTTTAAACATGGCACTGCCAAAGGATGCCATCTTTGCCCCGACTCGGTTTGTGAAATTTCTGCCCTGCTAGATCTGTCCCAGTCTACTGTAAGTGCTATTAGCTGCATGGTGTTGTGAAATGGAAATGTCTAGGAGCAGCTGAGCCATAAAGCAAACTCACAGCACTGAATTGCACTGCATGTAAAAAAAATAGATCTCCTATCACATCCCTCGCTGTAGAGTTCCAAACTGCTTCTGAAAGCAACATCAGCTCAATAATAGTGTGTCAAGAACTTCATGAAATAGATTTCCATGGCTGAGCAGCTGCACACAAGCCCAAGATCACTATGCCCAATTTCAAGCCTGGGCTGGAGTGGTGTAAAGAAGTCTACCAATAGACTCTGGAGCGGTGGAAACATGTTTTCTGGAGTGATGAATCATGCTTCACTTTCCGGCAGTTTGATGGATGAGTCTGGGTTTGGCGGATGCTAAGAGAATGCTACCAACCAGAATGTGTTGTGCCAACAGTAAAGTTTGGTGAAAAAGGCATATTGTTTTTCTGGGTTTGGACTTGGCTTCTTAGTTCCAGTGAAGATCATTTTAACACTACAGCATAAAAAGGTATTTTAAACAATATATTCTTCCAACTTTGTGGCAACAGTTTGGGGAAGGTCCTTTGATTGTGCCCCTATGCACAAAGTGAGGTCCATCAAGAGATGGTTTGATGTATTTGGTGTGGAGGAACTCCCATGGCCTGCACAAAGCCTTGACCTCAATCCAGCTGAGAGGTGTAGGCAGTGTGGACTCCCTTTTAATATGCATGGCTTGTGATATTATAATACTGGGTATAGAAATGGGTGTCCAACAAGATCATATAAAGAAGGTCAAGTTTTAACCGACAAGTTGCCATTTGTGGCCTCCATTCATTTCTTATGCTTATGAATAAACATGCTGACTGTGGAAATTCTCAGTCAGACATTATTTCTCTGACTCCAGGCAATACCTAATAAACTGCTGGAGTATATAGTGCCTAACTACACTCTTATCAAACATCTCTTAAAGCCTTGCCCTGAGCAATCCTTGCAGGCAAGAGGAGTCTCCATGAAATCTTAAGAATTCGACACTTCAGTAAAACATATATTTGATCATGTGTTGAAAGCTGGATAGTACACCAAATGGAACAATCAAAGAGATATTTTTTGTGCATTTAAAGGAGAATGGTCTGAATATTTATTGCCTTGCCATGTATTCATGTAACAGGTTTAAAATGGGTACAAAGACCTAATTAATTTCAGAGCAGAAACAGAACGTTCTGGATGGTAAAACACTGCCCTATTACTTTGTTGATCCCCTCACCCCACTGAAATCCACATCCACAAGATTGTGTTCTAGAGCACAATGATAAAACTGTCTGGCATTTACCTTTGTCACGTGTCTCATTCAGTCAGGTGAAAGGCACATATTCCTCTGAAGATAATCTTATTCAGATCATATCTTGACAGAATTTTATTTCCCCTGCCAAGTTAAAAGAATCCAGCCTCCAACAGGTAGATAAATTGACACAATTTCACACCATAGGATGGCTTGCCTTCTTAAAAGCAAAATCAGACTGATACGCTTACTTTATTCACACAAGTGTGTTTTTCAAATTGGAAAGTAGGCAAATTCTGGCATCCTAGAGCCTGTTCTGTGAGTCATACAGCCCAAACCCCCCCAAATAAAACAATTTTATCATATCTGTAGGCATGAGAAGATATGATTGCTTCATTGTAACTTGATTTGCAAAGATTCTCCATTACCAAAAACAAATTACACTACAATGAGTGCAGAGGCTTTTTTTTTCTTCTCAAACTGAACTGTCTTTAACAGCTCTCGGGGGACACAGCACTGAGGACATGTGGACAAGATCCTCCAAAACATCTGAAATAATTTCATGGCCAACGTGGCCCGTACCTTCCCTAAACGCTGCTTGGCCAGTTGTCAGTCAACAAGCTGGCACAAAAGGCCATGTTTGCCGTCTGGATCCCAGGAGAGGAGGCCACTCACTCTCAACCCCCTAAATTTGGATTCTAATCTCCATTCAGACCCCAGCACTGTGCAACGGGGGAGTTTAACTGGGGAATTTAATTAAATGTCTGTGTCAATTGTGTGATGTGCTGAATACTGTCCGTAGGGCAGCCTAGTCTAATGAATGCCGATTTGCCTCGTCTGCACCTGCCCTTACTCATCAGTTTCTTGGTGCTTTAAAGACGGAGGCGCTTCAGATGTTACCCTGTTGACTTTCTATCCTATTCTGTTTTATTGGTGAGTTTAAATCGGGTCAATTTTGTAACACTAGCTTTTGCTAGTTATAGTACACTTTAAGTGCACCTGACAGAGAGCCACAGTAAGTGGTTGACCTTTTATCTCATGACCTTTAATATGATGCAGGAGAAGGCAATAATATTACAAAAGGTGGGAACACCAGTCAACATCTAGGTGCACAAGCTGAGGCCAGTGGTTTTGACTCACACATGTGAGGCAGGCAAGAGTGGGCGCTAATGTTTCACTTTATTTTTACCTTAAACTAGCGTGAAGATGATTTCAAAGGAGCTATTTTTCCTTTGGAGGGAAGCAACAAACAGAAAGTTGAAACCCCAGCAAATGCCTTATGGAGTGGCGTAGAATTTACTTGACATGAAATATATGCACTGCTGTAATTCTTTTTACCATACAGCCATTGGTTCTTGTGCTTTTTAGCCACAGTCATCAGGTCCCTGTAAATGCTTAAAACCCATGAGATGACTGCAGCAAGGAGCCTGAATTCTAGCACTTAAAAAAAACAAAAAAAAAACGCGCAGCCTCTCATGTTGTGATGGAGCCTTTGGCTAATTGGATTGGAATATTGTGCCTGGAGCTGCTCCGTTACCGTAAAGTGCTCAGTCCAGTGAGTGTGTAAGCAGAATGACCTCCTAGTTCAAGGTTTCCTGGCATCTGGCCAAAACCATAATCAATACTGCTGTAAATAAGAAGCAGGCCAAAGCAGCATGCAAGGTGCCTCCACAGTGCAGCCTTGTCTAAAGCATGCAATTGAAACTTTGCTCTCTCTTCTTAGATGACCTGCAAATATATATGCTATTGTTCAGATGTACTGAATTATTTTTCCTGGTAGTGATCTTTTTTATGTTATAAACAGCACTGTAAAAGTATTTGTTGTTTAGTCTGACAAAAAAGGTAAAATAGAAAAAAATTAGGAAAACACTTTCTTCTGAAGGTGTGCTAGCGCCTACATATTCAAAGCAGATCCTTTGAGTCTTGTATGTTATAAAGTGGGGCCTTCAGAGTTTAGACTAGTTTGATGTTTGACTGGATTTAGATCAGGGATATTTGGAGTCTTAGTTAACCTCGAACCCTTGTTATGTTTCTTGAACCATTCCTGAACAGTTTTGTATTATGCATTATACTGCTGAAAGAGGCCACTGATTCTAGGGAATGTTGTTGCCATGAAAGGGTGTACATTGTCTGCGGCAATGTTTCGGTAGGTGGCCTGGTGGTTAGGGAGCTGCCCCTGCGATTGGAAACGTGGGTTTGAATCCCAGGACTGCCAGTGGCCCCACTGAGGTACCCTTGAGCAAGATACTGTTCCCACACACTGTTCCCCAGGCTGCCAGCTGCTTCATGGGTGAATGGGTGAAATAAAGAGGAGAACACTTTATTTACATGTCATCCACAAAGTAACATCTACATTAATGCCAGGATTAAATGTTTCCCAGCAGAACATTAGTATATCAAACCAATAACCATTTAGAAACCCTTATTTTATGACAATGTAGTGTACAGCTGTACCACTTGCTCAGTATTTTGGTCTGGAGATAATCTCACTGTGCGGGGGGGGGGCGGGGGGTCTGCCACATAACTGGGGGAATTGAATGCCTGGGTTAGCTGGGCGTCACTCAGGGCAGAATGATGGGCAAAACCCCTCATAAAAAAGCTGCTCCATGTATAAATAATCCACTTGTTATGTTTTATACCTGCAGATAAAATTGTTTTGACGGAGGATTTATGCCTGCACCTGATGGCCTGGTTGTGGATGGAGGAGGCAGAATACAAATAAAAATAAATTATCTGAACACACTTCATAGGGGTAGTAAAAACACTAATAAAACACAGTAGTTGCCAGCGGGCTTAGACATTAATTAGAAGCGCCATTAAGCCATGGCAAAATTCTTTCTAACTCATGGCTATTAGGCTGCGTACAGTACATCATCAGCAGTGGAATGTAATTGCTGATGATGCCTAAAGTCCCAGGCTCATGTGCTATTTATTACAACAGCCGACTATTTTATTTTTTTATGAAAAAAATATATTTACATACCACAATAGATGGCATTTCCCCAATTATGGGGTTCATAAATGGCATAAAGAAATGGGAAATGCCCTTAGGAATGGTCATTAAAATAAGCAATACTCACTTCAGTGCAATCTTGTGATGTATATATGTTTAAGATGGACTGTATTTGGTTCAGTCTGATGTATTCATGGTATCAGCGCTGGTAATTGAGAAAAAAAAAAAAACTCATAAATCTGTGTTTCTACAATTTTCCCATCCAAGTATCAGCATTCAATACATGGACTAGTTGTATTAAATAAGCTTAAAAAAGGCACTTTAAGGTACCACCACATCATTACCTTTAGTCAAGGAACACAACATCACTCCATGTTCTGCAGCAGTTCAGTATATAGTTTCACACTCTGTCTTGACACCAGGCCTTTATTTTATTTTCCTATTTGAAACCACTAGCTGGTTTGAGAGATGGAAAACCTGGAGTACAACAAGCTTCAGCTGTTTTTGAAAGTGGGAAAACAGAAAAACGCCTGAACTGAGAATGTTTGAGAATGTGAAACGCTACAGTAACACTGACTTGAGCTTGTCTGATAATAGTTACATTTTTGTCATTTGTTGACAAAATGTAAGCAAATGGAAAAACAAACCATGCAGTCTCAATTCCATCAATATCAAATGTAAATTGAATGAAAGTGCAAGCCTAATTGCATAACACTTGAATAGCTTAGAAAAATCCAATAAATTATTTTTGTTGGGGGGTGGAAAGCTTTTTTCCAAGTGCATCTGCCCAAATCTTTAAAATGGGCAGAGGCAATGAATGCAAGAACTGTTTGGAATCTTACAGTAAATCTGCTGCTTCTTGATCTGATTTACTGCATCTGGAGAGTGCCCACACACTTCCCAAATTGAATCATAATGGGGTGACAAACTGTACCTCGGGATCTCTTCTGGTCCACATTATACGTCAGCTCCATGCCGAGGTGTAATGTGCCATATATCATCTCGATGATGCCCAACTCAGTGGCTTATTCCTCCAATGAGGAAATGAATATTAATGAAAAATGACTCCCAGCTTTTCCTCACTGGTCTGATGAGTCAAATTCAATGATGAGTCAAACTGAATGGCTTATATGAGCTAATTTGATTTAGAGATCAAAGTAGAGGTGGTGATATATAAAATCAGGCAGCTCGAATGACAACAGAGACCACATGCACACAGACACAAAGACACACACACACACTCTCATTGTGAGCTGACGCACTGATATGTCAAGCACATGGACGAGCACTGTGGCCAAGTGCATGGAAACAAAAGCCTCAAAGATCAACCAGACAAGCAATCAAGGGCATACTGCACTCTAAAAGATGAGGATCAAAGGTTCTGCAGGAAAACAAGCTTTTCACAATGACAATACAAATCATCCTACCATCACAACACACACATACACACACGCGCTTTAGCAAAAAGGCTTGGTAAAATTTGAATAAAATTATTCGCCAACTGTCTGCACAGGGGCTTCATTATACTTGCATAAACTTTAAACATTAAAAAGCAGTATAAAAGCATATTACTCAACAGTTTCCACAATATTCACGAGGTGGCATGACATTTTAGTAAATAATGTAAAAAATGGCTTTTAAACTAAAGCAACAAATGTTCTTTGCATTCAAAAGATATGACAAAATGACAATGGCACCTCTGTCTTACTTGGGAATCTTGCTTCATGACAGTGTTATAAATCAAGTAGTCAAGTAGGTTTTTACTGTAATTTCTACCATATACACACAGTTCATAGTAAACACAAAACAATGTTCCTCTAGGACCACGGTGCAACAAAAGAGCAGAACAGAACAGCACAGAACATGTGCAAACAGGACAGAACACAAGAGCAAGAATTACAGCTAAACGAGACAAGACAAGACAATGTCCAGTGCAACTGACAATGACTACATTGAGGATAAATACAGTCATTTGACCAGTACTGTATTCTCACAGCAGAGATGTGCAAAGATGCAAAACAGAGTTTACATGTGCAAAACAAATGTAGAACAGCCATAAATATGCAGTTCATAAAGGTGACAGACAGTATAATTAATGTCTGTCACCTTTTTTAATGGCTGTTGTTAATGCCATTTACATTGTAAAGCATCTTATGTCAACTCTAGTTCTTCATTAAAAGTATCTTTTTTTTTTAAATATACTCTTCGGTGCTCATGCATTCATTACGTCAACGTGTAGGCAGAAGTGAACAGAGAAATAATAACTGACCATGATAACCTTGTATTGGCAACTGTATCCCACCCACAAAATCAAGAATGGGCACTTAGCTCCACTATACAAGCTAGATATAATATTACTATGCCAAAATAGTATCAGGATGTGAGTCATACTTATGAAAACTGAAACTGATTTGGTGCCTTCGCTGTTAAAGATTTGACCAGTGCCGCTATGGAGCAGGATATTTATTTCAGCATGGCAATGTTTCTGAAATGCAAATCAATAGTTTCCCATAACTTCATAAGGTACATAGAGGAGATAGAGGAAGACCAGACAGGAAACTTTTCTTTCTTTGTGATGTGCTTTAAAGTCTTCCCCATGCCCTTTGTTTACTTCGACATTAGCAGGAGGGGGGAGAGGGGGAGAGCAGAGCAACAAGCCTTTCCTCTTGCCTTTTTAAAGCTAATGCGATTGTCCCTGCAGCTATTTTTGCACTGAAATTAGTGGTATGCAAGACAGCAAACAAGTTGAGGAGAGGAAGTAGGAGCGCGCATGCATTATGCATTAAATCCCCTTCCACTGACTAATGGCGGCCTGCGTGACTCACAGGACAAGACCACCACGGGGAGAGAGGAAGAGAAAAGTTATCAGCGGTGACGTAACTTCGCTGATAACAAGCAAATGAGATATTTATAAATCCAAATGTTGAGAAATGCAACTCTGGAGAGAGAAGGAAAGAAGGAAAGAAAGAAAGAAAGAGAGAAAGAGAGAAGAGAGAGAGAAAGAGAGAGAGAGAGAGAGAGAGAGAGAGAGAGAGAGAGAGAGAGAGAGAGAGAAAGCAATAAATGCAAAAAAGCACTGTAAAGACGAGGGTGGAAAATCAGTGGCATGAAGTTAGATTTATTACCCAAAGAGTCATTACGGACTCTTTGTGGAGGTTTGATGGTTTCATTGTTATGATGATGCATTGCCGATATGCATTGTTATTATTTCAGGTACTCCTTCATACTGAGTGTGCTTTATGGGTGAAGTACAGTAAGAATTTAACTTTTTGCTAGTTTTGTTTTACCGAATCTAATGGCCTGCAGAGGTCTGGAAACCTGCACCAAAACAGTGACTAAGAAAGACCATTTGTCATTTAGCTACATATACACAGCTCCCCACTAGATTGAGTGCACTATTTGGGTGTAGAACTATGAATACTCAGCTATACATGTACATTGAGAAGGCTTCAGAGGCCAAAGTGCAAAAGAAGTATATTGTTTTATTCAGAAAACAGAAAACCTTTTGCTTCCCATAGTAAAAGAAAAAAAAAATAGCATTTTGTTTTGAAAAGAGTTTGGTTTTAGTTTAATTCACAAATGTGCGCGGTTATTTTATAGTGTTCAGAGTCTCAGTTTCTTGGTCTGATCATTCACAGACCGATTCATATGTATATTCATGTTCTGGCACTGACTGCACCCTAACAAATAACATATAATCCTATATCTTACTTAAAGTTCCTTATTGTCTGCCACACCTTCATAGACTTCAGTCGTGAGCTCATTAAAGGGCCCATAACCATTATTTTCTTTTCTTTTTGACTGAGAATTTGTTGTAAATTATTTTATAAATAATCTTTCTTTATTTCTTAGAATAAAAAGGAGCAGATTTTCTTACTCTGTCATTAGGACATGTGTATGTTTATATACATACACTCACATTTACACGATGTCACCCCAAAAAAACTCACTACAACTTTCCAAAGCTGAAAAATACAGTTGAGAGTGTTCATGTTCTACATCATTATTTTATTTCAGAACATTGGGCTTTCAGTGATATAGGCCCTTTAAAAATCTGTCCCAATGTACATAGACACATGCATGTCCAGATATGGCATAGTCACATGCATCAGAATGGATCTTTAACAAATTATTGTAAACTTGTTTCATGAAGAAAAAAAAAAAGAGTTTATTCAAGTTTGTAAGATCAGGTTCTTCATATACTGGAAGAAATTTGACAACAAGACCGGAATTAAAAGGCAGAAATACCTGCTTTATTTTCTTAGAAATAATAATAATAATAATAATAATAAGAAGAAGAAGAAGAAGAAGAAGAAGAAGAAGAAGAAGAAGAAGAAGAAGAAGAGGAAGAAGAAGAAAAAGAAGAAAATTGTGACGGTTGGTGGCCGCTAGAGGCCATCCTTTTCTGTTTTTTTGTTTGGATTATTTAGGGGACTTTTATTGTGATGTCTGAGCACACCCATCTTGTGTTTGTTTACATTATATGTTTCAGCTGCTCAGGGAAAATGATGTGGTGTTTCTATTGGTTTGGGGAGTTTTGTGTTGAGTATTTAGTTCTCCTTCGTGTGGACCTTAGTGTCGGTCCACCGTCATGCTTGTTTGGTTTTTGATGCTCTAGTCTCCTGTTATAGTTTTAAGTTTCATTTAGGCCCTCATGCCTGTTTATGTTATTATAAATAAAAGAACATGGAAGTCTGCATTTGCACCTGCACTCATTGCCAGGAGAAAGAGCACCATGACAAAATATAAAATACTATGATAGTGAATTAAATCAATACATAATTAAACCAATAAAAACAGGTCAAGTACAGTTTATGATTACTTATTGTGATGGAATTGCCACAGCAGGGCTGTAAGTTACATTAATTATGCTGAATATTATAATTTGCATGGTGCACTATCGGGAGTAGGGAGTCATTTGAGATTCAGCCATAGTTTTGGACATTTTCCAAGAACGTCCTTTAATGCACATGAAATATTTCATTGGTTGATAAGCATCAGTGGGAAGGGACAAGTCCCAGTTATAGTTGGCAATAATATAAACATGTTTTAAATGCATTTAAATCATTTTTCATTAATAGTTTAATTGCAGTTGGATTATTGTATCATAAATGTCTCATTATTATTATTATTATTATTATTATTATTAGTAGTAGTAGTAGTAGTAGTAGTAGTAGTAGTAGTAGCAGTAGTAGTAGAAGTATTAGTAGTAGTGGTGGTGGTGGTGGTGGTAGTGGTAGTGGTAGTAGCAGTAGTAGTAGTAGAAGTGGTACCAGCAGCAGTAGTAGAGATAATAGTAGCAGTAGTAGTAGTAGTACTGATAGCAGCAGTAGTAGTAGTAGCAGCAGTAGTAGTATAAGTAGTAGTAGGAGTAGTAGTAGTAACAGTAGTAGTACTGGTATAAAACCTTCTAAGAAAAGAAAGAAAGAAAGTACGTGAGTGTTATGTAAGTGATCATGGCTTTGCATCGACTGTCAAAGGATGTACTGCATGGCGTCTTATTTATGTCTCCTTACCCAGATCAATAAACATCACTCATGGAAGAGGCCAGTGTGGTCCACACAATACATATCAATTTGCTGTATCTTTTTTATCTCCAACCTTGAAGCAACACAGCACCATTCCTTGTAGAAAAACTAAAGACACTTTGCTCTGAAAGAGGTTCTCTTTTTTGTTCTGTAGAAATCACTCACTGTAGTGCATCTTTTCTACAGCTTGTGTTATACAGAGCCACTATACACCGATAAATTCCACGCCACAACATTATAACCACTGATGTTGGTACTTGATTGCAGTGGCACCTGTCAAGGAATTTAATCGGCAGCAAGCTGATGTGTTGGAAGCAGGGAAAATGGATAAGAGTACGGATCTGAATGATTTTGACAAGGGCCAGACTGGGATGATTCGATGATTCGGTCACAGGATCTCCAGAACAGTAGGCTTTATGTGGTGTTCCCAGTATGCAATGGTCGGTACCTGCCAAAAGTGGTCTAAGGAAGGACAGCTGGTAAACAGAGTCATGGGCACCCAAGGCTCATTGATGCTCATGGGAAGCAAAGGCTGGCCTATCTGGTTCAATCTCACAGAAGAGTTACTGTGGCACAAATGGCTGAAAAAGTTGCTGGCTATGACAGAAAGTTTTTGGACACAGTGCATCACAGCTTGCTGTGTCTGGAGCTGTGCAGCTGCAGATCAATCAGAGTGTCCATGCTAACCCATGTCCATTTCTAAAAGCACATTCAATGGACTTACAGAGAGCAGCAAAATTGGTTAAATAAAAGTCATCATGGAAAAAAAAAGATCAAGTACTGTTTATTTTTGCTCCATTTACTGGGATAGGACCTCCTTATAATTGACATTAGTCGTGTAAAGAATGTTTCTCCTTCCAAAATATATGTGCAGTGTTCATATGGACGTTAATATCAGGTTAGTGATTTTAAAAATAAGGGCTACATCCTGGGTCCACACTTCATGGACTTATGGGCTATGCCTGGGTGGTAGCATGGCCCTGAGGTGTGAGAGAGATACTATACTCATCTGTACTTTTGAAGCTTTAAAAATAAAGAAGAAAAGATATGAATTTGATAAGTGAAAAGAAGATGTATTAAAATCTATGTCCAGTATTTAACTACTAAAAATTTTAACAAATGTAGAACATGTTAAGGCCTTTAAAGGGTCCTTTTTTCACTGAACAACTCTCAGGTGGATCTAATCTCCTCATCAGAAGTTCCTACACAGAAATCTCAGACTATTTACCATCACTGTAAACATATTATGATTGGAGAAACATAATGACCACAGATGCTTCCAGACAGGTGTACTGCATGATGCAGTTAAGTCCATTATGTGTTGTGTATACAAATGTAGATCAAGGCGTCAAGATTTATGAAAGCGCATTCATATTCAGGGCTTGGATGGCAGGAGCTTCATTCACAAAGACTGCTCAACTGATCATTGTTTAATAGAAACAGAGCATGAAGTGACATTTGCGTTTAGATCTGTGACGGCAGTGAATTGGGTTGGAAATTGTGGAAGAAAACACACATTCAGTGAGTGTGACACTCATGCATCAGGTGGATCAGATGCGACTCCTCAGTATCACTGATGTAATGCAAATAGTCCAAAAATACACAACCAACAGTGTCCTGTGGTGAGAAACTGACTGTGATTTTCATTTTGAGCTTCATTCACAAAGGCAGCTCAATTGATCACTGTTCAATAGAAACAGAGCAGATCTGTGACCTCAGTGAACAGGGTAGGAAATTGTGACAGAAAGCACAGATTCAGGGAGTGTGACACAGGCGGATCAGATGCAACACTTCAGTGTCACTGCTGAACTGCAAATAGTCCAACCTAAAATATACAACCAGCAATGTCCTGTGGCGAGAAACTGACTGGCATCAGACGATCTATCATCAACTTTACATCTGCAGGGTGGACCAGTAGGTAAGTGTTTAACAGAGTGAACAGTGAGTATACACTCAAACAGGACGCTGTGTGTATGCTGGATAGAGCAGTGAGAGATGCTGAGGATTTGTACAAGATTTTTAGACGACTCTGTTGCACTGTAGGTTTTTGTGTGGGCTGTATTTTATATAACCTGCTAAAGCCACAGATTACAGTGAAGAGGTCTACCGGGTTGGTCTTTGCCTTTGCCAAATCATGGTAAAGCTTCTCAGTCTGTGTGTGTGATCTTCCTTTGTCCATGTATATTTATTACAGAGCTTGTATATTTGTGTGTTTGTGTGAGTCCCACGGTGAAAGAAGAGGAAAATCTTGCAGCCTTATTTTCTATCTGTCAGGCAGGAGGGACACTCCGAGGTTAGGAACTGGTTTGTGCATCTGGAAGAGCATTTGTGATTGACCTCACTTTAGAGCTTGGACTCTGCTCCAAGGTCAGTCATGTTTGGCCAAGTTATTGGGAGTATTTACCGAAGCATAGGCTATGCCTGATACCCAGTACCGAATTGTTAATTGAATTGATTGGCCTCTAAATCCGAGGAGACCTCTGCCTTATTGTGCTAATTAGTCGTTCATTGAACTCAGAATTAATGAGGCATCATCCTTTCAAATCGCTGTGTTTGCTGATGCTTTACTTCAGAGTCTAAATAAGATGGGACTGTGGCATTTGCTACACTTGGCTACCTCATTTGTGGTGTTTGTCATCAAATAAATAAATAAAAATAGTGAGACTTTTAGTGGGAAGGTCAACAATAGCTTGTGGATGGCAACAGATCTCTTTCTATTTCTTTATGGTTCATAGTTGTGGCTCTCACATGGTGGTGGTTGTGTTATATAATCAGTGAGAACTGAACAGGTGCTGTTAGTTCTGTGATGCATTGCCTGCTCTTGGAAATCAAGAGATAAGAGGGTGAAATTTATTGAACTCTCATGGTGCAACGCGCAGTCATAATTGTGGGTTAGTAATGAGAATGTCAAATGTAATGACCCACATAATCTCTGGAACACATCAAATGTCTGTGATGACTCAGTAAATTCAACTGTTTCCAGTGAGAAGAAACCACTGACTCCCAAAGTACCCTTTTGGCACCTTCATTTGTAGCACTGCAGCAAAGCATGTGGCGATTTTTACAGAGCAACGCTTGTGCCAATGAAATGACCAAGTTAAGAGCTGACATAAAATCAGTCGCGGTCTATTCGAACATCCATTCTACAATGCCTTGTAAATTTCAATCCATTGCAAATGTGTGGACCTTCTCTCTCGTGAAGGCTTGTGGTTATGTAGGTTCTTTTTTCTCCAGGATCTGCTCACAATTCTCAGTGGACTCAACTCCTTTATTTGCTGTTAAGAGATGTGTGAAGAAGCCGGCCGATCCAGCGTATTACGGCAATTAATTTCGCTATGGTAATTCGAGCAGCACCTGCACACACAAGGAATTAGACAAACAAAGCATTGTAATGGTAGTGCCAATTAGGCGCTGCTCCTGCTCTCACTTTGAAGTAAATTTAAAGGACGGAGACTACCTTAATTAAGCAAAAGACTGCAGTTTAGAGTTGAGATAAACAGATGTTCATTAAAGATCTAAAGGTAGCAATAGATTACATAGAGCTAAAAGATACATTCCTAGTGATGATCAAAGGAATCTCCAGCCTTTTGTGGGTTGTGGATTTGGTTGAATAGGCTGATGGAAGACTGAGAAGGCCTCAGGCATTGCTGATACTTGATGGCATCGTGCCATAAATGATTTGTCAGCTAAGTAACTGACTTAGTTCTTCAGGTCAGCAGCATGGAACGTAGCAAAGCCCACTGACCATGCACATTTGCATTTAAAGCAGGTCATTTGTTAAAATCAGACAACTCTGGGGGTGTATGCAGGTAGAGTATGTAGCGTTTTACACCCTGTAGTCAGTCAGGAAAAGGATGGTGGCTTAATTTGCCCCCTGAACAGGTGTTCCATTAAAGATTTGGACTTTTTGCAGAAGAAGCTAGATTGGGGTTGCAATCGAGCTTGGCTCTATGGATGACAGTGCACATATCACCCAGAATTTACCTGAGTAATGGTTTTAACAGTGGCCCTGGGGTTGCCAAAAGTAAGATTGTATTAATGGGAAGTAAATCAAGTCAGAATATTCTAATTGGAATCCTATGCCCAGTTTTTACTTTGGGAGCCATCCCACTGGCGCATTTTACCTCTGGACAAAATCAATCACAAAGCACTCTTGTGGTAAAGTGTTTTTTTGGGGGTTTTTTTACAGCTTGTGAGATGTCCTTGCTTCTAGCTAGCCTTACATAAAGTAATGTTACATTATGCAATACAGCAAGATATTGGAACTGGATTGGTGGGGGTTATGCATGCTATAGTATGTAATTGAGTCTATGGCCCCTAGGTCTCAAAGCTACTCTAAATATTCTGTTCTGAATAGGCTGATGGAAGACTGAGAAGGCCTCAGGCATTGCTGATACTTGCTCTGACTATATTGGGGAAACACACTGCTGGCTCTTAATAGCCAGGACTGGAATGAGCAGTTGCATCAAAGGTCAAGAATTCTCTTGCACTTATCCTGGCTGGTGAGCTTCAATGCCCTCCTTCAGATGCCATTTGAAAAGCTTATTTTCCCACTCAATGCCCATAGGAGACCACCCAAGAGAGTGTGAAGAAAGTCTGCAAACTCAAATTGAAGGGCCAAAAATACCACTGAGAACTCATGTTTAATTGCTTGGTATTATTGCAGTTTGCCCATTCTCTCTGGATCCCGGTCTCCCTCAACTCTCTCTGCAGGCAGCAACTGGCTTAATTGAATTCCAGAAAAAGGCAAGGCCTTCTCTTCCTTGTTGTCCTGGGGAATCCAGAATGGTGCTCTTGCAACTGTTTAGCAATGGGGAGCTGTCCTAGGTGCAAAAAAAAAAGGCTGGCCATGTGTGAAAGAGCCAGGCTGTTCTCTGTTGGACTAATGAGAATCCTAGAACTGGCTTTTTTATTGTGCTTGGCCAGAATTCACTGCCTCTGTATTTGTTAGGCTTCTAAATGTTCTTATTTTGGACAAATAGAGAAAACAAACTGTGTCTGGTGCACTTTGGTTCTTAATTTGTAACAAACAAAGGCCTGGATGAGGAGCTGTGTCCAGTGCTCTGATTAGTGCCTATCTTATTTAGCTGGGTTAATTAGCAAGCAACAGCAAATCATAATCTTGCAGAACAGGCTGTGGGATTTGTTTTGTTCAGCTAAATCACATTAACCTTTCAGGTCACCCAATGAGTATTATTTGTAAATTGGTAGCTCTATCAGGATTATAGCCTAGGATCTTTTTCCTTTCACAAGAGGTTTTGCTTGGTATTTTGCACTGTTAAAATGGTGTAACATGTTGAAGTATCATGAATTAGCCGAGACTCAGCCTTTCAGTTCTTTAATTGCTTGTGCATGATGCAGGGTCAAATCTATTTAATCATCCATTGACATAAAGGGCACCAGTAATGCTCTATTGAAAAGATTTCCAGCCAGGCAGGCTGGCCTCTTAAAAAAAAAAATACAACGCAAAAACTGGGGATCAATCATACATAGTCCCTTATGTCTTCTTCTCCTTCTTCCTATTATTATAATTTTTTTTTTTTTTATTGCTATTATAATGATGTATGTATTATTATTTTAGGCATTTATTTTAATTCAGTTTGCTGGAAAATGGAATGTTTCTTTTATAGCTTAAAATTTTAAGTAGACTTCTTTATAGCTGAAACAGGATCAGGCTTTATTCTGATACTTGAGTCAAAAGGAGGAAGGTTAAGAGCTTGTTTAACTTTTTTCAGCTTCATGCCAAAGCCCTTAGGCTATAAATTTCCCTTTAACCCAGCATACTTAACTGTGACTGTACCACCCTGAAGTTTGTATTTTAATTTCAGGATTTTAATTTTTTTCTCCTAATTTAGATGAGGTCATTAATTTCCCATGTAATTATGTGCCACTGTTCTGCATTATTCACATGAATTTTCCCTAAATGGAATATTTAAATGCACATTCAGTTTCTTCTTGATAACACTGAGAAAAAACAAAACATGGCAGTTGCAATATGAAACATAGCTACACCCTTTTAAACAAAGAACCAAGCAAGCAAAAGATGCCACAAAGGGTTATTTGAGTGATGCCAAAGAACCATACTTTCCGCTCTAAAGAATCATATTCTATAAGGAAATTTCTAGAAACTTATTAAGGTTTGTAGAACCTGCACATAGTATAAAGGTTTTTTAATAATGAATAGGCTTCTTCTAGAACCTTTAGATCAGTGGTCATCAACCCTTGTACTGTAGATCAGCATTCCTGAGATATCTAGTTTCAGTCACAAACTGCAACACCTGCTCTGGCTAATGCACTTCTTCAGAAGTTCCTAACTAGCTGCAGCATTAAGTAAGAGGGCAGTGTGTTAGAGGAAATTTTCAGGATCAAGATTATTGACCACTGATTACAACACATGACATGTGTACTAAAGTTTTAACAGACAACCCTTGACTGAAAGGTTCTTTAAGGACCCAAAAATGGGTCTTCTATGGCACCATGCAAAGCCCTAATCCTGTAGCAATAGGAGTGAGGCTTTGGCCAAAACATTTGGGCCATTCATTTCAAAACAGTCAAAAAATGAATGTTTATCACACCTCTTCAATAATGCAAATTTCTGGTATACTAGTAGTATAACATTTTTGGCTGTTCTGCATTAAACACAGTCAAAGACGTTCTATGTTTTGTCTGAAACTGCGAATAGATATATACTCTGTTTGCAACATTTTTAGAGTGACTTTTTCAGTCCTGGCATTGACCTGCCCTGCTGAATGGCTAACCAATGGGAGAGTTCAGTTGGCTGCCTCTACCTTGATTCTACCTTGACAAACATCTGACTGGAATTATACCCTGTTATTATTTTGACATATTTTACACCTTATTTAGTGTACCGTACAGTAAGAAATGGAATACTGCACTGGAATGACAGCAATTCTGTTTCTTGTCTCTTGCCATGAAAACACATACAGTGTATTTCACACATGGGGAAAGATATCATCATGGATAATCATGTTCGCGAAGATATTTTGGCTTGGATTGAAATATACTGGATGGGAAAAAGCCAAAAGGGAAGTGACTTAATATTTCACTGAGCAAGACTGTGCTGTTTGCCTGGCCGTATGTGGAGAAATGTCTCATTGGATTGCTTCCATGATATGAACAAGCCTAGCTGAGAACCATTTAGATAAGAAAGCAAGAATGAATGCAGACTCCAAATGTCTAGATACTAGAAGGCCTGAATCAATATGTTTTCCATGTTGCCACAACCATATCTTGCTCTTGCTTATTCAGTGAGCATTTGTAAAAAAAAAAAAAAAAAAAGTAATCTAAAAACTCTTTAGAGAGGTAACTTCACATAGAGCATATAATAACCTTGCAAACTCTTTTGATATTGCCATTATTCCCATGACTTTTCCTAAGCTTTTGACAAGTGGAGCCTTGTTTGACTTTGGAGAATGAGGTGTGTGACATCCCAAGGTCAAAGGATTTGCAACTTATAATGAAACACATTTTGTCAGTGGGATAAAATGGAAGTACAACAAAATAGCTCATTGTATAGCTACTAAGAACTAAGAACAGAGTTAAACGAAATGAGGCCATGCACCCCCTGCTTATTTTGGCTCAGTGTATGGAGTAACAGCCTAGATTAATACATCTCATATGAGGTAATCATGCTGTTATTTATTATTATTATTACTTGTTTGACTGGAAAAGGTCAATTTTACTACATGTTCATAATGTAGGACAAAAAAATCCCATTTGCCCATTTTTCCATCCCAGATGTGGTTGATCAACCAAGTTTAGAACTGTAACTGTGAGGCTACCATTGCTAACAAACATTAGTACTTAGTCTCTGAGATTGGCCAACTTTTCCCAATCAAAACTTTTCCCAACCTGTTTAAATGGCATCCAGCTATTCATCATGTGGTTTAGAACACAATCCTCTAATTAACAACAGTTTTGAAAATTCCAGCTTGACGTTGTCTTAAATGACTGTCTGTAGGAGTAAAGTTTATTTATTATAACTCACAGTAAATTATTCTGTGTCCAAAAAAAGTTTGTGTCACATTAATGAAGGGCTGAATGTGGTTTGAGTGGGTTGAGAAGAATTTTGGTGGAACAAAAACAAAAACATAGCATATTTGGGTGACAATTAAGTTGAGTGGTAATGTTAGCCTACTTGTCAGTTCTAAACAAAGGAAGCAACATTTGAATACTAAAAATATTTGTTCTGATTGACCTATTCCTGATTTAGCCCTTTACAAATAAAGGGCTCTTTGGACCCATAGAAGAACTTTTTGGTTCCTGTCAGTGGATGATTCCTTAAAGAGCTCAGTTGAACCCACCTCACTGAATAGATGTACAGAACTATATATTTTTTTAGAATCTATAATTATCCATAATTATTGAGACCCTGTGCGTAGATAGTAAGAAGGTCCCTCATAGAAAATATAAGAACTTTAATCAAGTTATGTATTTAAAGAAGCACATCACAATTATTGGCACCTCTGCATTCACTCTGCATTGGCCACTATTACAACAATGAAACATCTCTTATAATGCTTGATGAGACTGGAAAATACAGAATAAAGAACCTGAGACCATTATTCAGTATCAGTTTGATCTAAAGAACTCATTTTTAGAATGTGCAGACAACTCCATAATTATTGACACCCTTAGTATAGATAGTAAGAAGGTCATGAAATTAGTTAATTAGGTCAATCCCTCATAGAAAATATGAGAATTTTAATCAAGTTGTGTATATAAAGAAACACGTCACAATTATTCGCACTTCTGCACTGACTACTTTGTGCCGCCCTCCTTTGCCGGCACTGAAAGATCCATAATGCTTGATGAGACTGGAAAATAGAGAGTAAAGAATCTGAGACCACTATATAATATTGATAATATCTCCAGGTCCTCCAGCATTCTAGGGCTTCTTCTTTGGATTCTCTTCTTCAGCAGCTCACCCTACAAGTTCTCAGTGGATTAGATTGGCATAAGGAGCTCAAAAGCTCGATTCTATTGCCACTGAACCACATTTGGATGTATGTTTTAGATCATTGTCAAGCTGGATGATTCATCCATGAGCTAATTTGGAAGATTTTAGCAGCAAGATTTTCATTAAAAAATTTTTGATACTTCAGAGTATTTGTGATGCTATCAAGGTTTCCAGAACCTTTAGAGGAAGAATTGTCCCAAAACTTTATAGATTCTCCACCAAACTTAATGGTAGAGATGAGATTCTTTTCATATATTTTTTTTTTCATGACCAATCACCCATTTTTCCCATGACCCACGATGACCTGTGGTTTCATCACCAATCACCAATTTTCATCACCCATTTACCAAGGGTACCAGTACTCATGGAGCACTCCCCTGCTTCATTCTTTCAGTCTGGTGTAAAAACAGCATGAATAAACTGGAGCGAGAAGGGGGAAAATAAAAGAGGCATCACACAAGGCTTGAGTGAGAAGATGTGGTGTCTACAGCAGTTTTTCGGTAACGGGGAGCAATCACTATTGCGGTGGGGACTGCTGCTACAGCTGAGACACATCTCTCCTTGGCAAAGACGAATGATTCTGATTTAGGCTTCCTGACCCTTTCAGGAGGAAACTTAGCAGCTGTATGAGTTTAGGGGGGATCCACAGTGCAATGGATACTAATTAACGATTAGATCTGAAGGGACAGGAGTTTGAAGAACCTACACAATAACGAGCTGTTCCACTGGCCACAAACACAAAAGTGGGGATTACTGTTTGATGTCAGCAGTCGCATTCTTCTTTAACCAGCCAATTATTTCCTTGAAGGATGCTTCAGTCCTATCTTTTTTAACCTACAATGTAAGTTATTTGTAAACAATTGCTCAATCCATTTCCATTCTTTTTTATAATTTGTAATTTTTCTGAGTGGAAATGAATGTACTTTACTTGAAGGAGGTCAAATTAACTGGCATTGCAGTTCAAGATAATTTGACAATAATCACTGCATAATGAAATATCTAGTAATAGGCTAAAATAGTTATTATATTATTCTTGCAAAGAGCAATATTAGAGATACCATCTAAATTTACAATTATAGTCTTTTGCAAAATATATATTTTTTTCCTATCTAGGCTTTACTTTTATAATAAAAAATAAAGTGGTTTACACTGACCTGTTCCTGTCAAGTAAATAAATACATCTGTCCCAAAAACAGAGACCTCTGTCCCAAACTCTGATTAAACTTCTGTGTGAAGTGAAAAAAGAGAAATAAGGAATTCAGTTTTTTTTTAATCTGAAAGGGTACATTAATAAGTGTACTGTGATTGACTGATCGTTCCTTAATAATGCCCTCTGGCAGGAAAATCAAATATGATAAAGTTATGCAAATAGATTTAAGGCTGATTGAGATTTCATCCAATTAATGAGGCCCCAGGGGAGGTCGACCCATACATATTCAAAGAAGGGAGAGGTTATGCCTTTTTTTTTTTAGCCAAATTCAAGCTTCATTCGTCCTTGCCTGAACTTTGGAATAGCTAGTGGTGGATGGCTTGCTGTAAAAAAGTTCATATAGTCTTTTCAGAATACTATGCCACTTTAAGTGAAGTGGACCTCCTACACCTCATGGAGGAAAAAATGTATATCAATGTGAATGTCATATTATTTAGTCACTTTAGTAACAGTGTAGTTACACATTGATAACAAAACAATTACTTTTTGTGTAGTTAGGGTTACGGATGGATTATACTAGTATGGTTTATGTTAATACAGGTGTATCAAAATCAGTTTTTTACTCATGCAATTACACATGTGTATATTTTTAGTAGTAGGGATAGATTTTCTCTTGCAAATACACAATTAAAATGGTAAAGTATTATTACTGTTTTAAACAAGACATTGTGGAGTACAGTATGAGAGTATTTACCCTGCATCTGAACAGGAAATGATGATTTTTCCTCAAACTTAAAACTAAAGTTTTAGTTAAGCTTTAAACCATCCTATATTTTACATGGCAATAGTACAAAGCAGCCCTTTATGCCAATGAATTTAAATCTGTGTGTTGTATTATACTAACCTAAAAACAATGCCTGGGTGATCAAACTATAATTTTATTGCGCCTTGGAGGATTTTTGATCTTGGAGGAAACTGCTTACGTTATGACTGCATAGACACAGAGACACAGAGACAAGAACAATATAAAAGTATAAAGTCTAATAAATCCAATAGAGAAATTCAATATGAAATACTGCATACACAATTGCTAGGGTATAAATACTAAAGATAAATAACCAACTAATAAGTGAATTACTAATAACGCAAATGATGGTTAAGAGTATGTTATTACATGTAATCAGTAGTGTATAAGTAATATTGATATAAGTAGTGATATTCACATTATACATAATAATTATAAGATATTGCACATAATGATATTATTTAGCACACATTAAGAAAACTTCAGATGATACTGCGCACAATAAGCTTTTGCACATAATGATAATGTTTTAGCACCCGATGAATACATGATATTGCACACGGTAGACCATGTGTGTGTGTGTGTGTGTGTGGGGGGGGGGGTTAGTCCCTGTGTCGTACTCTCATAATGTAGGTAATCATAGAGCTTCTACTACAATCAAAAAAGTCTTGTTTGAAGAACAATAATTTAATAAAATATATATGCTGTTACACTTGAGTAATTCTATGAGTTACATTCCAACACTGGGTTTAATGTCTAACAACACTTTCACAACATTTTCTCACCTACCTCATTAGGTCCAGACCTGCTGACTTTTCAGTTTGGTCTCAAGGAAAACAGCAGTGTGAAATGTTATCTCAGACCAAACGAGGTAGTCCTGATCCAGATCAAACTGAACCATGGTTCAGTTCATTTGCAGTGTGAAAACACTTTTTTTTGGATCTTTTAGACCAATTTTAAGAAGTGGAGGCGGGCAAGAAAAAGAGAAGTAAAAAATAAGCTGAAATAGCACATGGAGAGAGGAGGAGATTACATATTTAATTTGTGTTAAATTAATAAAGCTAAACTAGAAGAATAATTCCAAAAACTCAAAATGTATTTTGTGAGGGGACAAAAGGCTTTAATTTGTGTTAAATTAATAAAGCTAAACTAGAAGAAAAATCCCCAAAACTCAAAATGTGTTTTGTGAGAGGACAAAAGAGGGAGGATAAGAGAGGACGGGTAAGCAATGCCACCTGAAGTAAAAGAGACTGTGGCAGGAGTATATAAAGGTACATGATGCCATCAAAAGAAAAGTGCATCATCAAAAACGACAAAAAGGAGTTTTCTTTTTTTTTCAGCCCCCAAATTGACACCACACTAACATCAAATACACACCCATCTACAAAACTCAAAATGTGTTTTGTGAGAGGACAAAAGAGGGAGGATAAGAGAGGACGGGTAAGCAATGCCACCTGAAGT
>JBBIGA010120610.1:0-26608 GCA_037576975.1 Alestes dentex | reverse complement strand
CTGTCCATCACCAAAGCAAACAAGAAGGGACTTAGAGCCGATCCTTGATGCAGTCCCACCTCCACCTTGAACTCCTCCGTCACTCCTACAGCACACCTCACTGCTGTCTAATGTACTGATGTGTATTTGATATTGATATATTCACCGATATATACATTTTGATATATTCATTTATTATTTCTTTATTTACTCCCTTCCATTAATGTACTTCTTCATTCACCCAGTTCTCCTTGTTTTGCCCTACGAATGGGTATCATATGAGTGAGGCTGGGGGGGGTGAATTATCAACATGGTACCCATACACTGCTGCCCCATTTAAAGTGAAACACAAAATAAAACTTAGGCTTCATGACTAAAGGTAAGCCATGCAGAAAGTTAACAGAACAAAAAATGTAAATTAAATAAGTGCAGAAAATAGTACAGGGTCTATAAAAGCCGAGCAGCCCACTGCTTCACTTGGTGAATGGGTTCAATGCAGAGACAGAATTTCAAACATGTCTTCAAGGGGTCACTGTACTTAGAAAGATTTAAACATTACTCAGCATCAGACTCATCTGTACACATTGTTTTGAAACTGGAGGACAATTCTGCATGCATTTTTCACCATGAACCCGAAACATCTGGTCAAATGGCTATTTTTAGTCACTGTTATTTTTTAAATTCAGGCCTGCTCAGGAAACATGTAAAATCCCAGGTGCCCAGGCCTGTGCCCCCATGCCCCTTTAGCAATTAAAACTTAAAACAAAAAAAGAAAAAAAAAAGAAAAGTAGTTCTGTCACATTTATTTACTACAGCCATTTTTAACCAGCATTAACAGGCGTTCTGTGTAATATAATCTTCGGATATTCGCGGATATTCGGTCTGCTCCTTAAAGAAAACAACAATCTGTACAAAAATGTATTCAAAAATACACCACATGAACAAAAGTATAGGGTATGCCAGATTTTGGAGTTTCTGTGGGAATTTGTGCCTACTCATTCTGCAGAGCATTTATCAGGTCAGACACTGATGTTGGACGAGAAGGCCTGGCTCTCAATCTCCATTCCAGTTCATCCCTGGAGGGGTTTGAGGTCAGGGCTCTGTGTGGGCCAGTCAAGTTCTTCCACACCGAACTCATCCAGCCATGTCTTTATGGAGCTTGCTTTGTGTACTGGGGCACAGTCATGCTGGAATAGAAAAGGTTCTTCTTCAAGCTGTGTCCACAGAGTTGGAAGCGTGGCGTTGTCCAAAATGTCTTGTTATGCTTTTAATGTCTTGTTAAGTATTAATTTCAAGGAGGCAATCAGAAAGAACAGAGGATGGAAGAGTGGAGTCAGTTTTGTTAGGGATCCGGTGTTGTTGGTCTTGTCAACATTAACAGACTGATTATTATTCTTGCACCCGCCCGCCCTCCAAATAAACACACAATATATTTATTTTTCCTCATTTATTCTTCATTATCTTGATTATATTCGTCTATTACAAAGTGACAGAACTGGTCTCAAAAGTGGATTAAGATGCAGACGGGGTTCTGCAATAGATTAATTCAGATGAATGCAGTGGTTTTATTCAACCCCCACTTTCAAATCATTTAAAACCATTGAGTAAATGTAATCTTTCACTCTTATAGGCTGAAATATTTCTGTGGAATCATCATCCCATCCTGTTTTCTGTGTTTTAACTTCAGTGATTCCTTGAGTGGACGAGATCACCAGTCTGAAGACACTGAGACATGCTGCCTCCCCCAGGACATATTTACAGTACATCTACAAAAAAAAAAAAAAAAAAAGACAAGCTTTCATGTATAGAATGCCTGTAATAGGTATTTGCAACTCTTTTACTTCAGGAAAATTCATGTGCTTTGGTGTTTAAACTTTCAAGTCAATCAACCATCACTCTTAATATCTTCATTTTAACATTAACAAATGTGCTCCCCTCATTCACCACGAAACACAATGTATTTAAAATGTGCTTAACTCTACCTTAATTTACCCGTGAAAATACACCAAACCCCTTAATTCATTTGTGAAACCCCTTAATCTTAAATGTAAGGTGTTAATTCAGGAGGTTCCATTAAGGGGCCAATTTGAAAAAGTAAGGGTAGTAGTAGTTTTACCCCTTAATTAGCTTTCATTTGTGCACTTTTGGGAAATTAAGATCAAAATTAAGGTCATTCTACAGGGTAAAATTAAGAGGTTTTCTTTCATAGAGATTTTAAACTCTAGTCTTGCAACCCAGTCAGGGGAAGGTCATTTCACGGATATTTACATAATAGAGGTAATTGTCTATTAAAAGAGAATGTAAAATAGAGACAATAAAAGTATAGAAAGAACATAATTATAAAGTATATGAATCTAGATCAGCAGTGGTATTTTTGCTGATTCCCTGAGACAGACTTAACAACTGAAAATAACGTTAGTTAGTCCTGCTGCTTGTCTCTTTACGGTCTACCTTAACTTCCAGGAAAAATCATCACCGCTGAACACTGGAGTGTCACCACAAGACAAGACTACTCTCTAGTGGTGCGGGGTGACCTGTAAGCACAAAACAAACTGATAAATTGGCACAGCCATTCAGTCCTCGGTTATATTAGTGCAACTATGAATAGAAGCCAAATACCTCCGAAAATTCAGCCAGTAGAAGACAAAAGTATGGAGCTCGCTTTCGTGATGCTGAAAAAAACAGCAGAAAAAGTGTTGATTATTCCAGTCTCAGGCCATTGTATTTATTTGTTGCAAAAGAACAGTCTATCTGGCTCCCAGCTGTTTTCTCCAAACTCCTCAAGCCTCATACCACAGCATTTAGTTTTGTTTTTGTTTTACTGCATCCTGGTGAAAAACTGTAAAGACAAAGTCCAGCGTGGTCCCAGTATCCTCTATTGAGAGCTGCTTGCCCTACCTCTGTTTAAACAGTTCCTTTAATTCAGTTGTGGATGGAAAAAAAAACTATTAAACATGATTGTTTTCTGGTACAAATGTTAGCATTAGTTAAAAACCCCCGGATCCAGTGCTGGACAGGTAATAAAACAACAGTTAGCTGGATAGACTTGAAATAAAACATACCCCGCAAAGTTTTGCCATTCTCCTGAGGTTTGTTAGGCTTTAGTAGTCTTCTTCTGTATCTGACTGTGCTCACACAGCGTGCTAGTGAAGCTCTGCTCTCGGACTGGTGAACGGTCACAATCTGACTGCGTAGCTCTAGTCGCAGCTCCACCCTTCACACTTCCCTACTTCCTTCTTGACTCTTCGTGTTATTATTCACAGGTACAAATCAAAGTCAGCTTTATTGACAATTGCAATATTCTGACTGAAAACAGAAGTCTAACTTGTACAGTGGGGGAGATAATTATTTGATCCCCTGCTGAATTTGTAAGTTTGCTGACTTACAAATAAATGCACAGTTTCTTTTTTATAGAGAGAGACAGAATATCAGCCAAAAATCAAGAAAACACATCTTACATAAAAGTTATACATTGGTTTGCATTTCACTGACTGAAATAAGACTGAAATAACCAAAGCAAAACTTGACTTATTACTGGAGAAACCCTTGTTGGCACAGCGGTGATGTTTCTTGTAGTCGGTCACCAGGTTTGCACACATCTCAGGAGGGATTTTGGCCCACTCCTCTTTACAGAAACTCTCTAAATCCTTCAGGTTTTTGGCTGCTGCTTGGCAACTCGAAGCTTCAGCTCGTCCACAGATTTTCTATAGGATTGAGGTCTGGAGACTGGCTAGGCCACTCCAGGACCTAATGTGCTTCTTCTTTAGCCACTCTTTTGCTGCCTTGGCAGTATGCTTTGGCCCCTCATTGTGGTGAAGTCATCCTGTACCCTTAGAAGAAAAACATCCCCAAGCATAATGTTTCCCCCTCCATGCTTGACTATGGGGATGGTGTTCTTTGGGTCATTCTCGGTATTTCTCTTCTTCCTAACACAGCAGGTTGAGTTGATGCCAAAGAGCTAGATTTCATGGGTGGGCTTCATGGGTGGATATAAGTGAGGCTGAGGGGGGTGTTGAATTATCAACAGGGTACCCATACAGCACTGTCACTGCTGCCCCATTTAAAGCGAAACACAAAATACATTTTGAGAAACTGTATTTGAGTAAATTAAATAAGTGCAGAAAATACAGGGTCTATAAAAGCACTCCTAACACAGGCTGAACTTAACTAGTGAAATCAGGTCTAGTGGTTAGGGAGTTGCCCCTGCGGTCAGAAGGCCATGGGTTTGAATCCCAGGACTGCTAGTGACACCACTGAGGTACCTTTGAGCAAGGTCCTGTCCCCACTGCTCCCAGGTGTGTTCTTTCACATTTATTTACTACAATCATTTTCACATTTTAATAATCAAAGACACAATCTGTGTAATAGAAGGACAGACATTCAGCCTGCTGCTTAAAGAAAACAACATTTTTGCATAATAATCAATTCAAAAATACACTACATGGGTAAAAGTATTGAGACGCCAGGCCGCTACACCAACAGGGACTTTAATGACACTGCATTCAAACATATCTATTTTAATATGGAGTTGGTCCCCCCCTTTGCAGCTATAACAGCTTTCACTCTTCTCGGAAGGCTTTCCACAAGATTGTGAAGTTTCTGTGGGAATTTGTTCCCATTCATTCTGCAAAGCATTTATGAGGTTCAGGCATTACTGTTGGACAAGAAGGCCTGGTTCACAATCATCATGTTGGATGGGGTTGACGTCAGGGCTCTGTAAGGGCCAGTCAAGTTCTTCTACACTGAACTTATCCAACCATGTCTTTAAGAAGCTTGCTTTGTACACAGGAGCACAATCATGCTGGAATAGAAAAGGTTCTTCCCCAGACTGTGTCCACGAAGTTGGAAGCATGGGTGAAACATACCAATACATTTCGCTTAAACCCAAGCTCTGAAACCTGTCCCAATACTTTTATCCATATAGTGTATCAGTTCTCTCATTAGGAGTGTACGAACACTGCACACTGCAGTCTCTGTGTGTTTGGGGTTGCAGTAACCGAGGCCTGGAATACACAGTAATCGTGCACTTTAATCTGTCTGTTATGTTGGAAAGATATTGTTGGCAGGTGTTTATCCTTTAAGGTAAAAACACAAGTGTTGCTAACATGCAGCCTGATCCTGGAGAAAACTAGTTAGCCATCATATTGGCTACATTACTCTCCACTGCTGAAACAGTACATACCCTGAGGAGGAAAGCCATTCCGTACTTCAGGAGACAAAGTAGGGGGCTAGCCGCGCTGAAAAACGTCCCAATACTTTTGTCCATGTAGTGTATCTGACAGTTTCGATGTTGTAGTATCAGCCCCTCCCAGCTGAGTTCTGAGCTGTGCGTGGGGGAGAGGAGAGTGAACGGTTACAGGTGAACTGGACAGCAGAACACAGAGCTACATCCCTCAGGATTCTTCACCAGAGAGAACCAACCGGTTAAAATGGCTAAAGGGTGAGAAATGTGTTCATGGAGAACTCCCGTCTGGGGTCTTTATCTCACTCAGACACAGGGGAAGGGTTTATGTTTATATTCCTCTGGACGGCACTTCCGCGTGTAGCTGTGAAAAACAAACAAAAACAGAGTTTCAGCCGTGGGTTAATGTTTTAGGTCTTCTTAAGAAGCTTTTAAAAAGTTACTAGCAAAAATGTGGCTCAAGCATCTCGTTCTTCATATTCCTTGAGAACATTATGGGATTCTTAAGAGTTTGTATTTTTGTATCGGAAGAAGCGGTTTGTGTTGCTGCCAGGCGAGGCGAGGTGCTTTATGAGAATAATCACAAACATGCTGTTTTCTCCTTTTCTATCGGAGGCACATGCTAAAGAAATGTGTATTTTTCAAGATGCATTAAGTTTATAGAAGTGTATTAAAAAGGGTCGATGTCGTAATTGAACTGATTTTCCTCATATTTCCTCACCAAAATGGTGACGAAGCTCACTTATGCTAAAGTTATAAAACCAGTCACACAGAGGTCTTGTTTAGCATTCACGTGCCCAAGTGGAGGTAGTCAATACACTAAATGGACAAAAGTATTGAGACACATCTGTTTTCTAGGGTTTGGGGACTAGGCCCCTTACTTCCAGTGAAGGACAGTCTTGAAGCTTCAGCATACCGAGACATTGTGGACAATGCTAGGCTTGGGAAAGAGCCTTTTCTATTCCAGCGTGACTGTACCCCAGTGCACAAAGCAAGCTCCATGAACACATGGTTGGATGAGTTCAGTATGGAAGAACTTGACTGTCCCACACAGAGCCCTGACCCTGATCCCATCCAACACCTTTGGGATGAACTGGAATGGGGATTGATAGCCAGGCCTTCTCGTCCAACATCAGTGCCTGACCTCATAAATGTTCTACAGAGTGAATGGGAACAAATTCTCAGAGAAACTCCAAAAGCTTGTGGAAAGCCTTGCAGGAAGAGTGAAGGCTGTTATAGCTGCAAAGGGGGGACTAACAAAATATTAAAGTCTATGTATTTGAGTGCAATATCATTAAAGTCTCTGTTGATGTAATGGTCAGTCATCCCAATACTTTTGTCCATGCAGTGTACATTCATTTGAGTTTCTCTTCAGCAACCCGTTTCACATCAAAACACTCTGAATAACTTTATATTTTAGGATTGAAATTCCCCTTTATATAGGAAGCACTTAAGAAGCAGTATAAGAGAATACCACTCTATTATGTTAACTGATCTGAAGGATAGTTTTAAGTTCATTTCTGTATTTGAATTGCTGCAGTGCTGCTGTTGACCAGGAACTGTCAGCAGTTCTGAATGAGATGTGGAAGCTGGATGTGAACCGCTTGAAGCCTGGCAAAGATTATACCATCAATTTGCAGGTAGGGCTCAGGAGAAGACAGAAAAAAATGCAACAGCACAAGTCATCTTAACAACTGTCAACATGTCACTATCCAATATATATGGTATATAAAATTTTGTTTGATTGATATTAGCAAGTGGTCTTTTTTTTTTAATTTAATAATGATGTTAATAACTGAATTATCCACTGAGAAATGTCATGTTTCTTTTATCAGGGCAGAGCTGATTTTGTTGCCCAGGGCAGTAATAGTGCCAGAGACAAAGCAAATGCTCCCTTGTTTACTTTTGTCAATGAGGACAAGCTCAGAAGTATTGAAACCTATGCTCGTAAGTGGGTCATTCCTCCATGTTATGAAGTATGTGACTTTTACTTAATAAACACATTAAGTATCAGTTTATAACAAATATTGCATATTACTTTGTGCAGCATTATTTGTGTAGAAAGATATGCATTCTAATTGCGTCACTGTATTTCAGGCTTCATGGCCCTCTTGGACAACTATGAGATGTCCACGGGTGTGGCTGAGAAAGTGACGAATGAAGAGCTGGAGGAGAATGAGCGCTTTCTTGATGCCGTTTTAAAGACAGAGGTCATTAAGGTACTCCTCCAGACGAAGTTGTTTATGTACATGTGCTACTTTCTTGTTTTGGAATATAAGCTATTTCGAGACTGTGATTCCAGAAAACTTGTGTTTGTTGAGTGGCTGACCCCATTCCTTTGTCTTTCAGCGTGCCCACAAGTATTTAGTCAGTAAAGGAAAAGCTAGCTCGGACATTGCTGAGTTTAAAAAACAGCTCAATGACATCTGGTTCAGGCTCTATCACAGAGACAGGAGTGGCGGGTAAGTCTTCCAAACTTGATGACACTTTGGGTTTAGTGGGGCAGCTGGTAAATGGCATCAAATTAGAAATTAAAGCCATTATCAAAATGTTCTGGGACTTTACTGGTCCAGCGTGTTCATGTAGTTTTAATACAGGGGGTCCTCGAGTTATGACACAGATCCATTCCTTCGACAGTGATGTAACCTGAATTTGGTGTAAGTTGAAACACACCCTAGCCAAGTCACTTACCGATCCTAACACAGTTTAAATATCAAGAAAACACAGCTAAGCCAAAGAAAAATGACAAGCAAAACTCCTTGACTCATATGCCGCGTTATTGTTTATTCTGACTGTAAGTACGAGGCTAGGGTGTAAGTCGAGGGGGAGTGGGAGTGGGAGTGAGCGTCGTAAACTTGAAACCTCATATGTCGAGACTGTTGTAACCCGTGGAGCCCCTGTATGTTTTCATAACCAGATTAAAGGGACTGTAATAGAAACAGTTCCCCTTTATGTTGTATGTAATCTGTTAATTATTAATTTGCCAGTTGTTATTGATCCAGATTTTGAATGTATCATATTCGTAATTTAAAGAATTTTCTAGACAAAGATCTCTTCTTTTCATTTATTTAAAAGTTAACCACTACATTAATTCCTGATTCTCTAAAAAAGGATTTATATCTAAAATGTGAACTGGAATGAAATATATTTGCAATTTTATTTTCCATGCCAGTTGTTTGATTGTAATTGTCTCTTTTGGCTGCTTTACATTTGTCCCAATGCAGCGAAGACTCGTGTGGATTTGAGCATGTGTTCGTTGGTGAGGCCAAGCACGGTAAAGAGATCATGGGCCTTCATAACTGGGTCCAGTTTTATCTGCAAGAGAAACTGAAATTTGTCGACTACAAAGGTTACAAGTCAGCAGATAAAGACAAGGTATGTCTTAGTCAGTAACAAGGTCTTACAGTGGGGAACCCATTGACCGTCCCTTCTTTAGCCATTTTAGTGTAGATTAGATTTGGCCCCTGTATATTAATACAGTGTACTATATTATATACTCAGATAATGTTCTTGGTAGAAATGCATAAAAGAACTAATACAGTTCTATGAAAAAGTACTTGTTCCCCTTCTGAGGTTCTCTAACTAAATGGTTTGACGTCTTCTAAACTAGATGTAGTACAAGTAGAACATGAGGATACGCAAATAACTTTTTAAATGATAATTTCATTTATTTAAGGAAAAATGTTTACAACACATATATCACCCGTGTGAAAGAGTTATTACAGCTAAAGTAAATTTGGTTAATTGTTTGATTGTATACGTAACGGGAAGATTCTTCTTCACACACGGACACTTAGTGTTGGGTCATGATCATTGCAAATTGTTTGTTGTGTGTACTCAGTTTGTTTTTGCCCTATTAAAGTTTATTTAAAGGTCTTAAACAAATAGAAGAAATCAGGAGGAGTAAAGAATTTATAATGGCACTGTATAGTGTAACTACCAGAGGTGCATGCAGCATCATGTTCCAGAAACTGAAAATGGGTTATACTGAATGTTTTTTTAATGTCAGTATTTATTGCTGGTTTTCATCATAGTTGATTTTTTTGGCACATGTTGTATTCCTGTTTGTGTTTGGTCCTTTCAGCCAAGTGCGGATGACCATGTTGTGAACCTGCAGTTCAGCTGGAAGGGTCTGGTGAAGCCACTGGGCAGCTCCTTCATCGGCGTCAGCCCTGAGTTTGAGCTCGCCCTCTTCACCATCATCTTCCTCATGGATAAAGATCGCCTTACCAAGGCGGTAGTGAAGGTGGATAAATACTGGCTGGAGATTGTGGTGTGCCGCCATGGGCATGCCATTGGAACATCCTATCCAAAAATGCTCAACAAAGATGTGTAGCTGTAGGCATAGACCTGTAGATCCCTAAGCAAGTTCTGTAATGACAAAAAAGGAAGGTTCCTCTGGGTAGCCATAGAATCTTCAGAACTGGTAGCAGTGGGAGATCCCAAAATCTTAGATTTGAAACACAATAACAGGTCAAAACATATCTGTTGGAAATGTTTACATGCCAGTCACTGACAAACGTTTATCACTATAGCATTTTATGTTCCTTAAAGATTTTTTAAAAATGTGCTGTACTTTGACATTAAAGATGAATTTGAGGTAAACAAAACTTGCTTAAAATACTACACTGTTACAAAAACTGTTACAAATTGTTAACATCAGTTTTTTCTACTGTAAGTTAAAGTTTGCAAGGCACAAACTATAAATTACTGTACATTTCTTTGACAAAATACCTTTTTTTGGAGAAAAATATCAAGTGGCTTTTTTGCCTGGGATTTTGTTCATAGTTCCAGTTTACCTTAGACATAGCAATTTGGTACCTCTGTGTAAGCTGTGGATGTATTATGTATTGTTCTCAGGGCATATTTGTATTTATATAATGGAAACAATGCAGCTTCTTTCAGAATGTTGTCCATTTATACTTCATTTGAGTGAAAATAAACTGGATTAATATGAGCGCCTTTTTGTGTACTAGTTGTCTAATTTGAAAATGCCCTACTTTTGAAAATGCCTCACAGGGGTTACATGTCTTTCCTTCAGGTAAAATCAAGGGGCTATTTTGTAAACAACTCTCGTGTATCCTGTTCATGAAAAAGGAACGCGTCTTCCACCTTTCAGACTCTACTATCTGTTGCATCTGATGTATTCACAGCTGTAATGGGGTTTTCCCCATGCGTGTAATAATTTACAGTTCTTTGTCACACAGCTATGTGTAAACTGCGCTTTATAAATTCCGATATGGTGTCCTTAGCTTGTAAATATTTAAAAAAATATAGAAGTATATTATCTTTTGTTAGTGGCCTAAGATGCCTCATTAAGGTTTGTAATCTGTCTGTCAGGGACTTTTATTCAGTTTCACACATTTCTTGTTCTTGGTGAATGAGCATGCTGCTTTTCTTGTTTTGCTAAAACTACACTAAACCATCAGAAGGTGTAATTTCACAGCTCCACCCAAGAGGGCTCAAGAGAGGCAGCTGTTGCTGGATACTGAATTGGGACAGCTGGGGTGTGTGTGTGTGTGTGTGTGTGTATTTATTATTAACACATTTTAAACTGATGTAGTGATATTCCATAGTATATTTTTGTTCAGTCACTGCCATTCACCGATAGATTTGGGTGAATGTGCACAGTCTAAGGTGTAATTAACTAATGACTTCCACTTACAGATGTGATTTTAGTCATTTATTACTAATATTAAAGACCTTCAAAGGAGAGAGGAAGCTGTTTGTAGATTCTATTACAAACACTACTAAAGCACACAACCAAAATTGAATGTTTTATTTGAGCCCAGGTGTTTGTAAAGACATTTTTTAAATGGTGCCAGTGTGCACATATTAACATTCATTTTTAAATGAGCTGTCGAGTACGATGAGTTAACACATGCAGGCGTGCATTACAATCCCACCTCAGGTAGAAATGAAATGCTCTGTGGATAACATCAGAATTACTATGTGTCAGTTACCTACTGCAACTTCATAAGATAAACAAGCTCCATTGCACATTATAATACACAGTGAAACAAAAAATCCTTCATAAAGGGTGTCAAACTATTATCTTTAACCACCGGATTTTTGTAGGTGGCAGGACCCAGTCTCAGGTTCAGAGAGCAGAGCGCTGAATTGAAAGGGGCAGTTTCTTCTGCGACTGTGTTCGGCGAACATCAGGTTGAGTTCTTTCAAAGTTGAATGAAGTTAAACCATGATGTTATAAAACCTTCCACCACCCCATATACATGCTAACATCCCTCTTGTTTAAACAGAGCATTTACTTCCAGTTTTTCCTGGCCGTCTTGGTTGCCTTGGAGTACCTTTGGTGGTCGCTGACACGGTTGCGCAGCACATTGATGTCATACTTCTGCCCTTTCAGTTTCTCGGCAAGATCAAACTTCTCGGCATGGAGCTGCTGCAGCCACTGCCAGAGGTCACGAGCCTTTTCAGCCAGCTTGTCTTGGTTCAGGTGATCGATGTTCAGTGGCTTGCGGCGCTCCATAAGGGCCTTGGTCTTCTTCTCACGTTCTGTCAGCTTCTTGCCCTTCTTTTGGTCCACCTTCTGCAGGTATCCACCATAGGACTTGTTGTTTAGGAGCTTCTTCTTCTTGGCGTCCTCTTCGGCCCGTAGTTTGGCAGCCTCCTCCTCACGCCGGGCCCTTTCCTCAGCCAGCCGGGCCTGCCTCTCCCTCTCCTGCTCGGTCCGGACACGCTGCTGTTCAGCTCGGTCCGCACGCCGCCGCTCAATGCGTTGTTTCAGGGCAACCAAGTCATCTTCCTCCTTCTGTCTATTGCTGAAGTGCAGCTGGATAAGACTTTGCAGCTCATTGTAGTCTTTCTCCAGACGTTTACGATGGAGGTCATCAAAGTCCACCTTCTCGCCATCAGGCAGCTTGGGAGGCGCTATGTTCGGAACATACATCTTGGGTTTGGGCTTGGATTCCTCCACTTCTGTTTCCTCTTCCTCCACCTCGTGCATTTCCTCTGGTTCTTCTGTCTCCTCAATTTCAGGGGCCTCCTCTACATCCTCTTGCTCCTCAACCACATCTTCCTCCTCTTCCTCCTCATATTCCTCCACAATCTCCTCAGTGTCAGACATTGTGCTGGAGGTGGCCTCGGTCTTTGAGAAGGAGAAAGAAAGAGGAACAGCCTTACTTCGGCCCAGCTGGTGGTTAGAAGAGGGAGCAGTTGTACATGGAAGTCGTGTGTTTTTATAGTGTCCTCTTAGACCATGTGACCCTGTGCAGTGTGAAATTGCTCAGTCCTTGGGCTGTGGAGGGAGGATTTTTGACAGATGCACAGGGATCTATTTTCTTCTCTGGGCCTTTTTGAGCTCCTCTAGGACCCAGACCAAGGCCCTAACCCCTGGTGTCCTCTCCTTCCAAAGTCTTTAAAGGAATGCCAAGAGCGCCTTTTTCAGACACATAAAACACATGCACTCTCTTGTCTTAAGCAAGAGGTTATTTTGGAATGCTGTTTGAATTAGACAAGCTGTTTAATCCCAGAAGAGCTTGATAATCCTTGAAGAGGGACATTGCTGCTATTTCACTACACAGTACACATGGAATTGCACAATTACATGATATATAACGAAATCACACAATTATTCACAATTATTCATTCAATTATAATGATTTAAGCTATGTATATGCACACACACACACACACACACACACACACACATAATTACATATAATAATGAATTACATATGCACTACTTTTTCCATTAACATCAACAAATGATAAACACATGCAAAAATTAAGCACATTCTTTCATTCATATTCTTTTACGCATAATAAATGATCTCCTCTAATAATTAGAAACACTGTTTTAAATGTTTCTGTTTGCAGATGTTTCACCCAGAATGTCTCTGCTCCTTTCAGTGAGCAATGAGTGAGAAAGAGATGAGCTACAAATGAATCATACCTCACTGTACGAATGTATCCGCTGACGTGAACTGATTTTTATTTCTAAAAAATAAATATCACTTACAGAATGCATGTGCTCATCTCCATATTGCAGTTTTGTTCTTATGATACAAAGCTATGCAGGGCTGTAGGAAAAATCTCTACGTCCTGTCGGACAAAGTAAACTGACGTCTATAATGCCTTCTACACGCTGGGGAATGCAATTAAAACATTCCTGCCATCTGAGCCACCACTCTATAAAGGACCAGAGGGCATCACTTTAAGAGCTGCTGGGAAATGATACCAGACATAACACAAATACAAAAGGCCATCACTAACAAAGGCATGCTTAATGGTTGTTGAAGCAAGTATGGCAGACGGAGACAGGGACCCTCAGTGACAAAGGCAGGCAGGTGTGCCATTTGATACCCAACCATATCCTGGTTGTTTTCTAAAAATTCCAGTGAAGCTTTTAGTTGTGTTTACCAAAAGGATCTGTCCAAAACACATTGCTTGTTGTATAAAAGGGGCATAAAACAATAAAATATATGATCCTTTTAGTGCCCTCATCAAATAATTAATCAGGAAATGTGAAGCCGGGCCAAGGAGTCACTAACCACTGTTTGCATAGCGTATGTCAAGCATAAATTGCTCTCTATTTAGCACTGATCTTTAAAAGTTAAGATTGAAGTGAACCAATTTAATGAGCTGTGGAAAGGACGTGTGTGGAGTGAGGACAGTTAGATGGTCCCTGAGATCCATGGTAGGAATGTATTGTGTGGATGAAGAGATTATGGGACATAGCATTATGCTAGTTTACTCTAAGGCCAGATGACTGACCTTTTCAAACACACTCCTTGTAAAACAGTACTCCTTGTATGAGAGGTAGCAAAGATGTTGGCTGCGTTCATAAGATAGATTGCACTGTTTTACTGCTGCCTTGTGTGGAAGAGTTTTTAAATGTGTCTTACAGAATGTTTTTAATGTCTTTAATGGGATGTTTTTTATTTTTATTTATGGAGCCGTGTCAAAGACAAATTTCTGTTTTTTACTGCGAATGATAGATACTGGCTCTATCTATCTATCTATACAATAATCTGCAATTAGTGCTTTAAAGTTGCTAGGCCAGTTATTCAATATTGGTTTCATTTGCCCTGTAGAACGTGCTTGTGTTTAACATGGACCTGGAACGTTTCATATTGTCTGCATTAAATGCATGTAGTAGCGTTGTGCCCATACACAAATAGCCTCTTCTTCTCTTGAGAAATTCCCTCAGCTTCAGTCTGTGCTGGTTGCAATTTGTGAGTGACAGGTGTTGGTTGTTTTTAAATCATGCCTCTGATTGGACACAAGCAGCAAGAGACAGCTGCGTCTATCAATAGGAGCTCAGGGTTGTTACTGAATGACACGGGCCAAAATTAACCAGTCCCAAGTTCCAGCACCCATTCTTCACTAAATATCAACCGACACATCAGTAAAGATTCACTTCCACACAGTTGTGTGATAAACTTATTTGGCATTTTCTTTAACAATGGCATTTTATTATCAAATAAAACACATCAGTTTCATTCTACTACCACTGCAATTATTTTAAAATAAAAACAACTGTGTGACAGCAGAACTGAAAAGTACTGGCTAAATATTTGCATTTAAGAGTCCTGCAACACCCTCTCTATAATGTAAGGGCTCTGTACATGTTAATGAGTTTCCTAGAACCATATGTCCAAAACAAAAACTGTTTTGTGAGATTGTGGTATAAAAAAAGCCAAATGCAATATTCAGTGCTCTTCTCAAACCTTTAAAATCATTTTATATTAAAGAGGTAGTTTAATTGTTAAAACTGCAGTATCATTTACCAAGGCATGAGAGAATTAAAGAAGGGTGGGGGAAAACATTAAATAGTACGAAACTAGGTGGAAAAAATGTAGAAAATGCAAATATAAAAAAGCAAAAACAAATTACCAAGATTTAAAGTTTCAGCATTACATTAATTTCCCCATTACCAAAAGAATTAGAAAAAAAGGGGCAGATATCTAAGTCTCGTGACAACTCAGTCTTTTATTTTTATTTGGCGTGAAATGCTTCATTTGTACATATGAGGTGCAGATAAAAAAGGCAAGTTAGGCTGGTTTGCGTTTACGGTATATGTAAACAGTCAGGAACTGTCAGTTCTGTCCTCCCACACCTTTCTATAGGCCCTTACTGATGACATGGTAGCAATCCTTCACACAGTAATTGAGTTCAACAGCTTTTACAGTTTTATAAAAATATTTTATTTTTTGCAAGAATATTTTCCACATTGTAATAAACCTTCCCAAGAGGCAATGATACACAAACAGCACAGTGGGTACACTAGTAAAACTAATGGCATGAATGAAGTGCACAATGTTTCTCAGTTCAAAGTAAAGGTGTTTTTTGAGATGATAATAGTATAGGTAATAAACTGTACATAATTAGCTCAAAGATGACAAAAGGAAAGAGTGTAATAACATCTTAAATTAAAAAAGAGAATTGCACTTCTATCTGCTAAAGAATAGGTGTGTTACTGAACGAATAAGTTAAATCACAAGCATATTTCTAACGCAAACTATACTGCTTTCTCGAGGACACTTCATATGGAGAGCAGTTCATTGAAATGAAAATGTGACATGAACTCTCTTTTTCAGTGTCAAAGTAATGAAACAAAAATGATTCAACATTGTTTGATTCTAAATACGCTACAGTTTGTGGCTGAAAGAGCTATAAAAGTTTGCAGCATGATTCATACCTTTTGTGGGTCCATAGAACTCATTGTCAGCTTCAGCTTCCCTTCTCCGTTCTTCTTCATTTAGATTATAACGTAAGAAACGCTGCACGTCATTATAGATATTGATATTTCCCCGTGGATAAACTGTAAAAGAGAGATAAAAATACAAGGTACAAAGGTACAAATAAAGCATAAACTCTATGGCTCAGTTTCCAAGACAGGGATTAAGCCTAGTCTTGGACTACTTTTTCCCACTCAATGGAAAATCTCTACTCACAGCGCTATTTAATCCAGGACTAGGCTTAATCCCTGTCTGGGAAACTGACCGTAAAAGTTCTGCTTAACAAACATTGGCTTTGACCGAGTAGAACTTTTCATTGAAATCTTACCTATTTCTCTAAGCAGGGAAAAACACTGGATTGCCAAAACAAGACAGCATGTAATTCCACCACAGATAAACACCATGATTACAATAATCCATTGTTTTGTGAAGTCAAGCAATTCTAATCCATCAGGAGCGTTCATTTGGTCCACTGTTCGGCCATCTACAAGAGATTAGATTCAAGAATGTCAAATTAAATTAGATTCATGAATGTCAAATCAAAGTTTTCAGATTTAGTTTGTTCACTAATTGTTTATTAATGCACTTCAGGTCTTTGTGTCCACTTGTCTGGTACAATTGATATGAAAGTCAACCCCAGTACTAAGAATATCATTATGAGGAAATTGTGCTGCCATTCAAAGTTACAAGCATAATGGTGAACATTACAACTTCCAGTTGAATATTCTTTGATGACTAATTTACTTTAACTTAATATACTTTCATTAAGTTGACTTTAATTTGCTGCAGTCTTTAAAATGAGAGAGCTCACTCCATGGAATAGAAATATGTAGACTGTCCGTGTTCACCACACAGTGATAGCGGTCCGGATCTTTAATACTGGTCTCCGTCTGAAGTCGAATTTGAACTGTGCCGTCCATATTTGGAGCTGAACTGGAGATGTTAGTGTTTTTATCTACTATCACTCTATCCAAAGTCAGACAAACAAGAATTCCTTGCAGATATTTATGGCTGACATAACATCGCAGATACACTGTGTTTCTATCAGGTGAAGACTTTCCAAAAACACACACTTCAGGGCCTGTAGGGATACACTGTATAAAAAGAAGAAGTGTGACTGATCAAACTGATCAAAAGTGTTCACCTATTCCTCCTTTTCTCTGATCTTCATCTTCAGCTTCATCAGAGAAGGTTTACACTGATTCAGCTTAAAGTCCGTCAGTGACAGAAACATTTGCTTCATCTGGTTCCATTCTGATTGTATTGTGTTCGCCAGTGGAGAGTCAGAACTCCGCAGTGTTTAGATCCAAAATCTTCACCATTCACTCCCCACCTGTCACTCATAAAAACTGATGAATCATCTGCAGTGCAGCTTCTCTCCCTCTGGATGATGCCTAAGTAATAGGCATAAAAAAACATAAATAAGTCAATAAGTAATCCAACAAACATTAACAACAACAATACGACTACTAATACTACTACTACTACTACTAGTAATAATAATAACAACAACAACAACAACAACAACAATAATGATAATACTTTTTAGAGGATTCTGTATTTAAAGTTTTAAATCACACATATCTAATTGTACAATTTCTTGTTTTTTGTTTAATTTTATATTAATTTGAAAACAAAAGATACAATGTGTGAAGTTTATGAAATATGTAGTATATTTTGTTATTTCCAATATGTTCCAAAATGTGCAGAAAAAGACCATATTATTTTATGAGATTTTGTATGCTTATTTTCCCTGAGTAGCAAAATGTGGCCAGAGGTGTGCAAACTTTTGCTCTTCATTATCTAGTCTTCAGAAATGCTTTTTCCATCATTGAGAAAAAAAAAACTGTAAGGCAGCTGAGGTGTGTGTGGGCACATCCTAATGTGAATGTGTGTCTCTGTGAAGGGGAATAAAATGTCAGTGAGAGCTTTGGGAGCAACTGGTTGAGTATAATACTGAAAGGGTTGAAGAGTTCAAGTGACAGGGTTAATAAATTACTACCTTGTACATTGATCATTTTGACTGAAATTAGATGAATAAAAGGATGGTTTGTGATTTGGCACAGTACTATGCATGCATTGTATTGCATTTTTAAATTGAAATCATTTAAATGGCACAATTTAACTCTTACCATTGGTTGTGTTGACTATCTGTTCAAAGCCCTGCTTCAGAGATTTATGTAAATGATATTCTCCTCCACAGAATTGGTCTCTGTCCTTCCACTCCTTAGCAGTAAACGCCTGATGGATCCAGTCATGTCTGGACTGATGTCTGAAAGTGGGGCTCTTACAGTGAGAGATGATGAGGCCATCAAACTCTGTCATGATTTCAAACTCTGGATCGTCCTCTGATGCTGAATGCAGTTTGTACAGTGTGTGCTGTTCTGTGGAGCCAGAGCAACAGACCTGTATTATAATTATTAATATATAATGAACATGAATGGCAATGAACGACTGTGGAGCATGCTCTATCGTTATAGGAAAGAGGTCAAAAAACTAGTAAGTTGAGTAAGTTGGTGTTAAAATCTTTGATCAGTCATTTTTGCCTTCATCCTACCGCTGCAAACTGTACGACAGGTAAAGGTGTGAAAAGCAATAACTCAAGAAGAAAAACATGTCAGAACATGAGAAAGAAAGTGTGGAGAAGTACCAGGAAATGCATGTTAAGTGCAGTTCTCTGCATAGGTTTGGCCATCAGGTAACACTGAGTGTTTACTGACCTTTAGATACACATTACAAAGTTCATATGCTATGCGCCACTCCTTTTATTCCTATGTTTTGTTGGTAATGGCATGTGTGTAAACTGTTCTTATCCAAGCAAAACTCTTTGGTTGGTATTTGTGTTTCTTAAGTCTGCGTGGTCCATTCACAGGATCCGTCTTCTCCACCAACACCAACAAGAAGCCCAGTACAAATATTTTTGTCGTTTATTGGCTACAGAGTTCATCCATAGCCTTAGGTAGCGTTTCTCAGCCCTGCCTGTCTAGTTCTCCTGCATTCTGCCTTTTTTTGCACCTCCCGGCTCTAACACAGTCATGAAGGGATTAATAATGAGCTGAAGAACGGGTGTGTCAGCGCAGGGAATACACTAATATGCGTGTACTGGAGCAAGGCTTTTGTGAATCTTCTTAAATACATTTTTGAAACAAGGTCAAATAAATGCCTGGTATTTATTTGACCTTGTTTGAATGGCCGATTTGCTTTTCTAGTTTTTAAACTGTTACGGTATTCCACAAAATCTCTTGGCCTCAGACATTACCTAGTTTTCTACAGATGCACATAAAAGATCATGAGATTGTGTTGAATTTTGGCATTTTCATGTCATAACAAGTATATCAAAAAATGGACACAATCATTTGCCCAATAAAACAAGGCCAATAGACACTTCAGCTACAGATCACTGAAGAAGGAAATGTAAATCTTTCTGTGTTTGTATTTTTAATTTGTACCTTTGAGCAATCTCAAGCTTGTTTGCCGCTTATTCACTTACCAGCTCTTGTGGATGCACAGCAGAAAAGACACAGCAGAATCAAGTTCATAATACAGGTATTTTGGGATCAGTGTTGCTACATATTACTACAACATGCAAAAAACACTAACACACAAACACGATTTGCTAAGGACTGCCGCTAATTCTCTGTCCAAATGCCTGACCAGTGGAGTGGACCTGAGCAGACGGGTGTGGTTTAACACAGGTTGGCACCTGTTTTCTGGGAGGAGTGACTGAGGGCCTGTTTAATGTGACACAGCTGGACTTTGTGTACAGTTCCTTCTTTTTCCTCCTCTTCACTCACACAGGAGAGAGTGGAGGTTTGAACAGTGTGGCTCTTCTTTGCTCGGCTCTTAACTCAGTGATTTGTAATAAAGTTTGTCAGCACTGTCAGCATTTTAGGTTAGCCGATGCTCACAGGCATTGGACATTTTTATCTTTTGAGTAGGCAAACCAGGACTTTTCTTGCACACTGACATTAGTCATTTGTATATTCCTTTTTACCAGTAATTCAACGTGTAAAGTTTCATGGTGTAGTTCTAAATGTAAAGTTTCATGGTGTAGTTCTAAAAGTAAAGTTTCATGGTGTAGTTCTAAATGTAATGTTTCATGATCTAACAGGTCTAAATGTAAATCCTGGGGTTCAAGGATCAGTATACAGTATTATTGTAAGATAACAAACTCAGCTCTGTAAAGATGACTGCCAGGTCCTGAAAATTCACTTTGTGTTAACCAAAAGAACTGGTTTGGTCACTGGAGCAGGTGAGGGTATATTTTAGTGCCTCTATAAGGGGACTTTAATACCAGAGTCATATGGTACAAGTAATATGAAATTAGGGCTAAAAATTTGAAATCACCTGCACATATAAAAATATCTGTCTGCGCTAAAGTTGTGAGTTTTACAGCCCACATCAAAAGCTCTTGTGGCAATATGTCACAAGTAAATGGCGATATTCACTGATTGATAGAAGCAAGTCTTAAGCGTTAGTGTGACAAACTTTATGTAACTGAAAGTGGATCTACATGCTTGTTATCATGTCTTGATTTTTTTAAACAAGACTTTAGACATTTTTCCTTCTCAAAATGATAAATTAGTCTAAATAAGGTGGCACACAGCCTGGGAGTGTGTAATAAGTCTGAAATATTTTAGTTCATTTCATCACAGAATAACACGTTCTTCCATGAGCAACCAAATGCTGGTGAACAGGGTTTGCATTCATACTGCAAAAACAGTATTGACAGTATTGACCTTTGCGTTCTTTGGACAAAACAAGTTTGACACCTCAATAAATAATTTGACACTCTCATTATACTCTCATTTTTTCAATAAATCCCTTAGTTTTGGAAAAAATATATAATACATTTTTGTTGTTCAGCATTTTCAAATCACAGCAGATAACAGTGTGTCACGTCGTGCCGTGCTCGGGGGGTGAGGCGAGGCGAAAGATGCAGGTTCCAGTGATGGATTTTATCACAAAAAGACACAGATTCTACACACAGCAAAACAAAAAGGCACACATGAGGAACGGGTAGCGTGAGGGTAAATGTGAGGGTTGACCAGCAGCTAAGACAAGAACTCAAAGAACTTAAATACACAACAGACTCGGGCGGAAACTAATCATTAAACAATCACTAAACACAAGACAGCTGACAAGGGATGACTCAAGACAAACAACTATATTCAACATAAGAGTTCCAAATATAAACTTAACCCAATAGCGGCCTCTACCGGCCGCTGGCCGAGAAATGACACAGTGCAGCTGAACAGCAAACTCATAGTACACAGATTAAATGTTACAGGTATAAAAATATGTAATATGCATCAGCATAAAGTGCTTACCAGTTTAAAGTGTTTCTTATGAACATAAAGCACAGTGCAGTTTTACAACATTAGCTCAAGGAAACTAAAATGAAATTAAATGTACAAATGATTGCACTGTTTCTGAAATTAAATGTACAGATCTTCTTGAAAGATTGTGGAGTTTCTGTGGGAATTTGTGTCCATTCATTCTGTAGAGCATTTATGAGGTCAGACACTGATGTTGGACAAGAAGGCCTGGCTCACAATATCCGTTTATCCCAAAGGTGTTGGATGGGGTTGATGTCAGGGCTTTGTGTGGGCAGTCAAGTTCCTCTGATGTAACGTGGCTCGAATAAGTCTCAGCCCACCTCCTGAAGTGGCTTTGAATAAGTCTCGGGTGCATTTACGTTGCATTTTCATGTGCCTCAGCCATATCAGGTTATAATCCTGATACTCAAGATGAATGAGGTGACCAAGTGTTCATAAACTGGAACAGTGAGCAAGGTGGCTCTGTTTTCCATTTATATACTGACACCTCACCAGGGCAGAGTAAATTATGTAATATTTAAGTATTTCTTCAGGCTACAATCATGAGGAGAAAATGTGTCTGCTGGAAACAACTGTTCTCTGGTATGAAGAATTGTATGTAATTTCCTAGAGACCTTTTAGTTAAGACATAATAGGTGATTGAAAACTTTATGCTCTTCTGGCCTCAGATCACAACATGTCAACATCTTGTTACACACTTGTGCTCTTGAAGAAAGGTCTTGGATAAAACTCATCCTCATCTTCAGCTTCCTTTTCCCATTCTTCCTGTGTTCTAACATAACGCAGGTATAATTCCACTTCTTCAGTGATTCTGATATTTCTTGAACTGTGATCTACAAAACAGAAACATAGAAATGTACAAATTGAGTTTATAAATCATGAAAACGTCTAAAGATATAGCTTTGACTTAAGCTATATAAGTAGAGACGAGTAAATCTCTTACCTTTCTTGCACACAAAAGGGCCGATCTTTATGACTGCAACAGCAAAGGCTGTAACTAAACCAGTGGAGAGCAGCAAGATAAGAGTAATCCATTCTTTTGTTAAGTCGTACTGTCTAAACACAGAAGAGCCATGCTTCTTGTCCAACATATGTCCATCTAAAAGTGGAGAAATCACACACAAAACCCCTTAACCAAGGCATGTTTTTTATATTACTTTCATAATATTTATTATAAAATAGGTGGTCTTTACTGAATAACACATTTTAGGTTTGATGAAGGCATGTTAAGCCAGGACCTAAAGGAGTTAACTATCCCTTTAAATTTAACTTCCTCTAAGATGCTGCTGAAAACCTCTACACCTACATATTGTCACCTCATCTCCAAAATAGCATTTTCATACAATACGCAAAATCTTATGACTTATGATAAACTTATGATAAGGTGTGATGAAACATAAAACATTTAAAAAAATATTTTAGGTGTTGTAAATAGTGTTCTGTAATAGTGCTTACCCCATGCCACAAAACTATGAAGATTATCCGTGTCCACCACACAGAGATAGCGGTCTGGCTCTTTAATGCTGGTCTCTGTCTGAAGTCTAATTTGAGCTGTGCCGTCCATATTCGGAGCTGGACCGGAGATGTTAATGTTTTTATCCACCATCACTCCATCCAAAGTCAGACGAACACGAATTCCTTGCAGATATTTATGGTTTACATAACATCTCAGATATGCTGTGTTTCTATCAGGAGAAGACTTTCCAAAAACATAAACTTCAAGACCTGCAGGGAAACACAATGTAAAAAGAATTAGTAAATGATTCAATTGCCAGCGATTCTTTCTCTCTGCTTTTTAAAGGGCAAAAGTAATAAAATGTCCTCATAATTTTTAATAAAGACTCACGTGGGTTTTGATTCAGATAATCTGCTTTTATCATACTCAGCTTCATCAAAGACGGTTTACATTGAGTCTGTTGGAAGTCCTCCAGTGATGGAGACATGAACTTCATCTGGTTCCATTCTGATTGTATTGTGTTCGCCAGTGAAGAGTCAGAACTCCACTTCAGAGTGTTTGGATCCAAAGTTAGAAAGTCTTCACCATTCACTCCCCACCTGTCACTCATAAAGACTGATGAACCATCTGCAGTGCAGCTTCTCTCTCTCTGGATGATGCCTAAAATATAATAATAATGATAATGCTAATATTATTATTTTTGGAGGAGCCGATGTTTAAAAATTACAAACTGTATTATCTGAGTTCTGATAATAAACTCTTGGTCTGCCATTTAACTCTTACCATTGGTTGTGTTGACTATCAGTTCAATATTCTGCTTCAGAGGTTTATGGAAATAATATTCATTCTCACAGAATTGGTCTCTGTTCTTCCACTCTTCAACAGTAAACGCCTGATGGATCCAGTCGTGTCTGGACTGATCTCTGAAAGTGGGGCTCTTACAGTGAGAGATGATGAGGCCATCAAACTCTGTCGTGATTTCAAACTCTGGATCATGATCTGGTGCTGAACGCAGTGTGTACAGGTACTGGAGAGTGTGCTGTTCTGTGGATTCAGACCCATATTATAATAAACATCATCATATGTAATAAATGATAATGCAGCTTATACACATTTCTATAAAAAGGCCCTCCTGATTTTTTTCTATTTTTGCAACTGTCTCACACACTTGTTTCAGATCTTAAAACAAAAGTAATATAAGACACAGACAACCTGAGCAAACAACACACATATTTTAAATGATTATTTTCATTAACTGAAGGAAAAACATAATCCAGCACCAACTGGCCAAGTGTGAACAAGCAACTGTCTCCCTAATTACTCAATCAACCAAATTTAGTAGAAGAACATGATCAGTTAGACTCAACATATCCAGACTTGACCACTGCCAGACCTATGGATTGAAAACATCACTCAAACTTAAACTGGAGTCACAAAAGAACCCAGAACTGGTGACCTGTCCAAGGTGTTTCTGCACCTTTCGCCCTACAACCACTGGAAAAGATTCCAGCACCCACCATGCTGGTTGAGGATGAGCAGTTCAGATAAGGGATGGATGAAAATGATTCCAGATGAACATCTAAGGATCTGCAAGCCTCGATCACCTCAGATAAGGTCAGCATTAATGGAAAAATGGTGTCCATAGGAGACGCATAAAGGCTCAAAAAAATAAATGGCAAACAGCTAATGTGCAACAGAGCAACTCTTATTCCATAATAAGAAATCCTACTAACAGTTAAACATAAAGGTGGTAGTGTGATGGTACAATGCTGCTTTGTTGGTTTGCGACCTGGGCAAATGACAGAACCAAGAATTCTACTCTTTGCAGGAGAACCCTGAAGTCATCCGACCATGATCAGAAGTGTAAGACCACAAGGGTTTTACATTAAGATCACAAGTTGACGCTTTGACAGGAAGTGGTGCATGGTTGCTGTTGAACTAAAGCCACACTAAAATGAAACTAAGAGACTTCCTGTTGAGCACTCATCCACGTTTAGTTGCGTAGTACAATATTTTACGATATTCTAGGGTATATTTTACATCACCCTGAACTATGAAGTTGCTTTGGGGCAGGCGAACTGCCTATCGCTTCTGTTTAACACATAGTATTGATTCCATGTTTTGATAAAATTCTAATAAAAACAACACTTCCCCAATCTGCAAGATCCTTTTACCAACATAGACACAATGCAGAGCCCATGACTGTAATTTACTCAAGTAAATACAGAAATGTTTAATTACAGCTTGACAATTCACTTACCAGCTCTTGCTGACTTTACCAAGTAGCAAAACACATAAAGCAGGATCATGGCCTACCAGTCTAGATGTAAATACTGAAGAAAGATCCTGCTGCATCAGACATTACATTGTTTGAAAGCAGACACACAGTCTCTGCTCCTACAATTTCACTTTCATAATGTAAACCGTTTTGAGTAGGAGGGTTCTGGGGAAGTGTCACATGACATCCTTTTTTGACATTCACAACATGGCCAAAAGTATGTAGACACCTGATCGTCACAACTACATTCTATGGACAAAAGTATTGGGACACATCTGTATTTCAGGGTTTGGGGACTAGGCCGCTGACTTCCAGCGATGTGCAGTCTTAATGCTTCAGCATACCGAGACATTTTGGACATCGACATGCTTCCAATTTTGTGGACACAGTTTGGGGAGGAACATTTTCTATTCCAGTGCACACAGTAAGCTCCATAAAGACATGGCTGGATGAGTTTAGTGTGGAAGAACTTGACTGTCCCAAACAGAGTCCTGACCCCGACCCCATCCAACACCTTTGGGATGAACTGGAACAGACATTGTGAACCAGGTCTTCTCATCCAACATCAGTGTCTAACCTTATAAATGCTGTACAGAATGAATGGGCACAAATTTCTACAGAAAATCTTGTGGAGAGCCCTTTAAGAAGAGTGGAGGTTGTTATAGCGGCAAGGGGGGGGACCAACTCCGTACTAAAGTCTATAGATTTGTATTCAGTGTCATTAAAGTCCCTGTTGGTGTAGTGGTCAGGTGTCCCAGTAATTTTGTTCATATAGTGTAGAATTCTTTATTACTCTTATGCAGTCATCAGTGATTTCCTGTATTTTGCACATAGTAAAGCAATAAGTGTTCCTCTGTAATGCTTAATGAAACTGTGAACTGAGACGACTCCTCAGTACAAAATCTCTCCAGATCCTCCAGGATCATCTCTTTTGAACTCACAGACCACAGGTTGAGACTGATGTTTAGGCCAAGGGACTGGGATGATCATATCATCTTGATACTGTGCCCACTTAAGCACTGGATTTCGACCTATGCACTGTAAGCCCAGATAAGTTGAATGAACTTAGAAAATTTGAGGAAACTAGTTGCCCTAAAAAAGTTAAGTAATGAATAGTGAAAACTTGAGTACATTCTACTTAAATGCTTTAAAGAATGTAATTGTTAGTTTAAGTTCAATACACAAAATATCAAATTGAATTAACTTAAGATAATTATATCAATGAGTTCATCATGTTATTGCAGTAAGAACTTTTGAGTTCACTTTGCTAAATTCCAATTTGACTTAAGTTGAATTGTTTTGTAATAACTCTTTTCTTAAGTTATTTCTATGTAGTATTTTTAGTTAGTATATTTTACTTCTATTCATTAAAATTAAACTAACACTTTTCAATTTGAGAACAAAAACCAAACAATTCCAAGAAAAATAACATTTGCATCGTATTTAAATTGAATAGTTTAATTTGAAACCAGAACATGTCAAGAAACATGGCTTAAACTGGAGTATAAATATTTTTAAATTACATCAATGTCTCAACCAAATTCAGATCAAAATATTTTAAAACAAAAATATTATGAAACATTATTCAAGTGCGTTATTCAAAAACCAAGCACCAATATCCATCACTGAAGTATCACCACAGTTTTACATTGCAAGCTGATTTTTCAACCC
>JBBIGA010120528.1:0-26645 GCA_037576975.1 Alestes dentex | reverse complement strand
CATTACTGATCTACTACTGATCAATATTACTGATCTACTACTGATCAACATTACTGATCTACTACTGATCAATATTAAGGTCGAGACCCAAAACTTGAGTGACTCACCCTGATGCTATGGGGAAGGAGGGGAGGGTCTGGACCACATCTCAAATCCCTCCTCCTGCACTAGACCTGGCTTGGTGGATGAGTCTGCTGCGTGATTGGCTGGTTTGATGATGGAAATAAGAGCCATTGTGCACTGTTAGAACACAAAGCAGGCTTGCTTGAGTGGGAAAGTAAAACTCGAGGCAGAGGGACTGTCTGTGTTTGGAGAACTGGGGTTCCCAACCTGCGGAGCAGCTGCGTGTAAGTAATTTAGAGTTCATTTAGAGTTACATTTTTTGCTTGAACTGAGGCAGCCAGACACATCTTCATTATCTGATAAAGCTTTTAGTAACGCAAAGAAACACATTTTGCGCATATGTATCCATCTGTGGTGAAGAAGAACATCACAGAAGCTTGATTTGTTAATTAAACTGTAATTCTGAGCATGTTCAGCTAAATGAGTTTTTTGGGCTAGATCACAGGCTGGATGTGAATCGCGCTAATGGCTTGAATGCTCTCCACACACTGACTCACTGAATGCAAATCTGATTAGCTCATATATTTAAAGGGTGGAGTCACTGTGTCCCAGTACGAGCCACAAGAACGAGCCACAAGTGGGATCACAACATGGGTAGAAAAAGCTTTTTAAGACATTTTGGAATTCAATTTCACAGGATTCTCACTCCCAGTTTTTGTGATCCCACACTGTGCATCTGTCACACTTGATTCACACCTAATTAGACAATTAAGAAGCTCCTCCTGAATCAGGTGTGTAGATTAGGGAAAACACAAAACCGCAGAGTATAGAGTTGATTGGACCACACACACACACACACACACACACACACACACAAACACACACAAACATGTACACTTTATTAGATTTTAATATACAATAATTCTCCATTTGCAAGACATAGTAGAAAAAGAAAAACAAAATGTAGCCTGTACAAAATTTCTGGCAGATTTTATATGTTTTATTTTTGCGCAATATGTTACGTTTAATAGAAAGTCTAAGCATGGGTCCCGTCAGGTTCGGGCGAAGATCTTCAGCTCTAACGGGGGCAAGCACACTAATAATATTCTTGTTGAGGAGAAATCATGAAGAGGACTCCAGTGAAATGCAAAGGGGTTAAACCATGAAGGGCCTTGCGTATGAATATTAATATCCTAAAATCTAGAGGTGTATTGTATACATATCTGCTGGTGCTAATACACTTTATAAAATGTAGAAATCTGAGATATCTTTAAGATGCTTTTATGATTTATTGCCAAGAGAACCAAGGAAGCACTTTAAAAAATGAAGTGAATGTACCTGGTTTGACTAATCACTCAGCTGTTCTTCCAACCAAAACATTACATACCAAATAACTGTCACAGCATCTTTATGTTCTGTAGCAAGACTGCAATTGAACCTTTCAACCTGCCAGTGCATCACACTTTTATTACTTTTCTAGAGGAACTGTTACAACCCAATAATCAATCGAAGACAACTTATTTTTTCCTCTCTGTCTCTGCTTTTCCTCTCTTTTCCCCACGTAAATATAATTGCTGGTTGTTTGCCACTGATTTTCCTCAATCTGAAGGAGATTTTCCTTCACCACTACAGGGTTGCCATTACAGAGACCCTAAACACGATTTCTGTGGGGTTACACACACACAGTAACATAAATAACACATAAATAAGTAACACAAAAAGTGTGAAGTTTCTGCTAAATTATCTGCTAAAACTGAGAATTCCAATATAATTGTGGATCATTATTTAAAAACCTGTTGTTTGTGTAATGGGAAGCCAGAGAAGATCTCAGTAAGTATAAGTGGACCCATTACTGACCCTTGAGGGACACTGTGAAAAACAGCAGCCATAGTAGCTTTTAAGAAAGTAATTAATATCAAAAGCTTTCTAGCAACAACCATTTGAGGGCCAAGGAAGTGATCCCTATGTATAAAAGTCAGTCTAAATTAAGTTTGACTGTAAATGGCAAAGGCTGAGCAAAGATCAAGAAGGATAAATAAAAAACAGGCCAGAACCTGCAGAAAGAAAGTATGTTTACTGTGAAAGGCGACCAGAGATTACTGGCAGATGTGAGCACTGAGCTGGGAAGCAATTAGAGACAGACTTTAGATAGAAACTAAAGATTAACAGCAGCAACTGCCAGCATGAGGCTGGGACACCAGAGATGAGCTTATAACTTTAGTAAATAAAAGAAAAAGCAAAAGCAGAGAAGTTTGAGAAGGGAAAAAGGGAGAGGGCCAAGTTTAGGAGTTTTAATGACACTTTTAAAATAAACTTCGGGTATAGCGTAGTAACGTTCAGGCGTTTTCCTGATTCCTGATTCCTGATTGCTGTGAATTTATTTACTTTTTGCCATCTTTCATACCCACATTTCTACTGGTTTAGTAGTTTATGTCAGTGCAACACTTAGGGACATTAGAAATCAAGTTCCACTCTCAGTTTTTGAGCTTTTAAAACCCAATCTGTCGTGGCCAGCTGAGATACTCCGAATTGTGGATGAGAACAGCATCGATCAAAGAAACACTAACACTGCAGTTCAGAACAGGCTGAGGAACTGAGCCCATTGCTCTCCACTGCTTAGCATTCTGCCCATGAACATTTAGCTTCTAGTCTCTGGACAACAAGCAGGGCAATTTCAGAGCAAGAGTGATTTTCGAACGGGATGTGATGGACATTCAACAATCAACATGCAACATTCTGTGTTTCACTGAGACATGGCCAACGCCCCTCATGCAGAATCTGTCTGACTCTTTCTTTGTGTTCCACATGGACAGATCTCATCTGTTCTCTCTCGCTTCTTTTTACCTCATCTAGATCTGACCATCTAGTGCTGTCCTTTCTACCTGCCTGCCTCCTCACATGGACACAGGCATGACTCTGAATCACACAATGTGCTTGCTGTGATTAAAACAAACAGTTTTTAATTACAGCTGGGGATTGGGAGATCAGACCATAATGCGGTTCCCCATGCTGGCATTTAACCAAAGTTTTGTCAGGAAGATCCAGTCTGCCAAATCAGAAGTCACGCTGTAGGACACGCTCAGTACAACCTGATCTCAGGACTGTTCATGCAGCCATCACAACATAAAATCTATTCAAAAATGTGCTGCAATCATGCTTTAGGCCTTTTTTCCGTGCTAGGACAACACTTCACTACCCTATGTATTTTAATGCGTGCTGCGTAACACCGCCAGTATCTGCACTAACTGGTGACTGTTAGGGTTAGGGTCAGGGTTAGAGTTAAGGATTTCCCCGTCTCACAGCATTTCAACCTGTTTCAACCACTTTGCAAACAAAGGAGACTATCCCAGCTGCAATGGGTGAAGGCGGGGTACACCCTGGACAGTTGCCAGCACCTCGCAGAGCCACACACACAAAGAAAGACAAACATTCACACTCACAGTCATACCTAGGGGCAATTTGGTGTGCTCAACTGACCTATCCCCAATGTATGTTTTTGGCGGTGGGAGGAAACCGGAGCGCCCGGAGGAAACCCACGCGGTCACAGGAGAACATGCAAACTCCACACAGAAAGACCCTGCACCCAACCCAGGAGTCGAACCCAGGACCTTCTTGCTGTGGGGCAACAGCACTAACCCCTGCACAACTGTGCCACCCATTCACAGAAATAGTTTGTACTTAAATGGAATTTCATGATGAGGAAGCCAAAGCAGTCAAACACAGGTGCCAAAAAGGATCTGTGGAGTGACCACATAAAAAATCCCTCCCTTAAGTATGCAACTCTTCCTCTATCAAACAACTTTCGCTCTGTTTTAGTCTGGGATGCGGGATTTTAGACTGGGATTAGGGTTTTTAACCTGGGATGAGGGATTTTAGTTTGAGATAAGGGCAAGAAGTGAATGACTGTAAGCACAGGACATTACTGAGCCTGCACCTTAACAGTAAGCGATTACAGATGAGGCCACATTCAAAAATTGGCAAAAATGACTTAACCGGATTTCAGCAGCTTGAACAAACAATGAAAGAGTGTTCTGATTTCTCAAGTTGGTCCAAAAATCCCTTTGAAAAATGTTTTTCTCTGTGTCTCCATTTCTCTCTCACAAAAAGAAGTGGAACATTTCCTCCTTTTCTTTGGCCCTGCTCAAAGCTCCCTGCGCAGCGCTCTCCTCGTTCCCTTGTGGGAGGGCAAGAATAAGAATTATCAGCTGTTTCTGTTTCCGCCTTGCAGCCCAGAATCAGAATAAGCAGCCCTTGGGGCTGAGGTGTGCTGAAGTGAACCTGAAAGAGAATCAGCTGCAAACGTTAGTGCTGATGAGATCAGCACTGATGAGATCTCTGGACATTTGGTGTTCATACCACAACTTCTTAAACACTCTAAATTATCATTGGCTGTGTTTAAGTTCCTGACGGGAGAAGCTGTGGAAAGACACCACAAAATAGTTAGATTATTAGACATCATTACATAGCTACTATTCATAGACAATCTTATTAGGGGTGTGCTGATGCAATATTCAGTAAGGGTCAAAAATCGCTGGATCGGATATTAGAAAAACTAACACAAACAACAGCAACACACCATAAGGAGAGATACACAGTATTCTGGTAACACTGTTGCATCTAGGGGTGGTTATTGACCTCACGATACAGTACTTATCACGATATAATTATGTCATGATATATTGCGATACTATATAGATTGCAATATTTTGCAATATTCTGCAGTGCACTGAAAATGTAAAAACAGCTGAAATGCGAGTTGCTGTGTACAATCTGATTGGTCTTAGTGAATCACGTTACATAATAATTCTGCCAAAATACATAATTAAGGATTGAATTTTAACTTTATTGTCTTTGCATTTTGACACACTGAACTAGTGGACACCAAAAATGTTAAGATAAAGTGCATAAGATTGAAATTAAGAAATTAAAGTGCCCAGTCAGTTATCTGAGGGTGGTGTGGTGCTTGCAGAGGACTGAGCTGAAATGTAAACATATAAATAATAATGTGCAAATGCACTCAGACATTCCTTATCATCAATCATCAGCAAACAGACTGATGTAGGAGGAAAAACATATTAACTGTTCTTATAAAGAAAATGAAAAAGTATCAGGTTAATAAACTGTAAACATATTGTAATCCAGCTCAAATGTTATTTGTATGTGTCCACTATACCAGTGATTCTCAAAGTGTGGGGCGCAGACCCAGACAGCAAAATCAGATTGAAACAACATTGAACAGTCGTCAGGAAGAAATATTGAATTTACAATATATAATCTATTGAAATATTGAATCTGTTCATTCTTTGAACCGCAGCACGGTTCAGTTAAACTTGCGCATTATGAACACAAAGCGCTCCGGATTTGCTTCAACTGTTTGTGCCTTCTAGGCTTGCTGTTGTTAGATGATGTGGTACGTTACAGCTCCGGAGCAGAAACAGAACCGAGTCCCCTTCAAATGAACTCACAGTGTAAACATAAAAAGAACCGAGTCCCCTTCAAATGAACTAAGAACTGAGTCCCCTTCAAATGAACTCAGTGTGAACATACAAAGAGTCCCCTTTCTGTCGGTCCTTTTTTGTATCAGCAATTCATGTACGAATACAAGTATGAGTATTTTACTGGGATCGGTATCGGTGCAACCCTACCCAAAACACTAATTCAATTTTAAACTCAACTTAATACATTACCCTTAAAAATGTAAAGGTGAACTTGAAACAGCTCCACGCGGGAAACTGTCATGAAGCGGGAATGATGGCTGCATCTGCCAGAGTGTGTTTAGCTTAACATTAGCTGGCGCCACTTATAAGCTAACCTTCCCTCAAATTTTACATTTAAGGCATTTAGCAGACGCTTATCCAGAGCGACGTACAAGGTGCTTTTTACACATATAAAACCATACTTAAGTGCTGATACCAACAAACGTCGACTAAATATGAAAGTAGTGCCCTAAAGGATGTTCAAACTTTTTTTTTAAATCAGCGAGGCTAACATTAGCCAGTGCAAGTGTGTACAACTAATCTTACACAAAATAATCACATAACACTGCAATTACTTTCACAGAATTAGCGTAGTATAAGAGTAATTAAATAACTCACCTTCCATCAAGAGCTGCAAGCGCAAACTTGCGCCCAGAAGCTCATTTTATGGAACATTCCTTATAGGGGACCCTGCTCTCCTCCTTCCTTACAATCTTTGTCTAAATGTGACTTTTAAATGTTTTTATCATTGCATATTACACATACCCTTTAACAATATTTGCACATAATGAAAAAAATCATAATACATTGTCTAAAGCATATGATGCATAATTTAGAATGTTTCAGACCACCCTGTGTGTTGCGGAAAATGGTGTCGCCCAATTATTGCGCGGGCAACTCATTAAATTGAGGGTTTTTTTAATGTTGAAAACACGACCCTTAGACAACATTGATTCGATGGCTCTTTTTCAACATATAAATCATGATTGCTGTAAAAATGTTGATTTAAAGTTTATACCTCAACCATATACCAACCATTTTTTTGCCCAGCCCAAGTCATATCTATTAAATAATAGCACGATCACAAGTATGCCATGACTGGAATTACAAAAATAATTGATTGTGAGCTTTTGATCAGTAGCAAGGCGGCAATTAAAATGTTTTCCATAGCTTCCCCTATTTTCCCTGGTTTTCTCCGCTCCTTTTTATGAATCCCTGCCTTCCTGCTGGCAATCTAAACCACCCCCGACAACAAACAAATATAACCGCTAATGGTCAACAACAAAAATGAACTTTTTTAAAACCCTGATGTTGACAGGTATGATAAGCATAGCTGCCATAACACAGTATTTTAATAGCTTTATAAAATGAAAAGCTCCACATTTAATGGTCTCATTGGTGTTATGTTTTATCAGTCTTGTGTTCTTCTAGAGCAAGAGAAATTTTACAATGGCCTCATTTTAAAAGCAGAACTGTCTGTTCTGTACTCACCAGTTTAAAGCTCATGAAGAGATAAAGACATGATTAATTTAGGTGTTTATCAAAACAGGGTCAGTTTTGCAAGTGCCAAAGCAGGTTTGTAGACAAGAAATAAGATTTCATTCTGTCATTGGTTTCTGCTGCTTTGAGGAACACACTTCAAGGGTCTTGCTTCACAGGGTTCGTTTTAATCAAACCAAATCTGCAAGTCTGCCAAGACCACGTCTGGAGAAGGTCTGCGAATGAACATTTGTCTTATTGTCTTTATTCTGTTGTACTCAGCATGCTAATGACAAAAGAATTTCCCTCGGGATAAACATTGATTTGTGGTTTCCTACTCTTTAAAGTGCAAATCAGTTCTAAATTAAAAAGAAAAGTTTAATGATCTCAGTCACATTCACTTGTGTCTTGCAGGTCTTGCAGAACTCACCAGGCATGGGTTTCATTAAAGAACTGCTGTCTTTCTTCATTTTAGCATCGTGTTTTTGTGCCAGTGGCGCACAAAGCACAGGTATGTACTATACACAAAGCATAGTGCTTCCTAAACCTTTTCAGATTATAAAATAAAGTTATTAGACATCATACCTCCTACTGTGCAACCCCTCACTCCACACACACACACACACACACACACACACACACACGATGTAAACATTTAGGCCTGTGAAATTTCCCCAAGTAGCAAACATGACATGTTGACATGGTCTGTGATACTGTTCATGCTGAAATGCAGGTTAGCACACAAGCTAATGATAAACTCATTTCATTCTCATGAGCTCACGAACAGCAGATGGGATCAGAGTACGCCACAGCCTTTTGTTACTATAATGGTAAATAAAGGGCACCTTTAGAGCACCTTTATATTTACATTTTCGTTTACGGCATTTAGCTGACACTCCTCTCCATAGTGACATACATCAGTGCTCAAGTCCACATCTGTTCCTCAAACCTGTAAAGCTAAACTTAAATCAGCGCCCGCTATTCAACCAAGTTACTGCAGGCTAAACAACACCTCTCAAAGAAAAGTCAGAAGTATTGTACGGAGGTCTGTTTGTGTTTGCTTTTATTCTCAAATAACTATGAATAAATGATTAGGTGAAGAACACTCATACTGCGAGGTTCCTGTCCCAGAAAGCACGGAGGAAGCTTTGGTTAATTTTTCCAAGTGAAAGGCTTGAGGAGCATGGGCACTGAAAGCTAAAGTCTTAGCAGCAGTATATCAAAACTATCTAACCTGAAAACCTAACGGGACAATATGACAGGTTGGGCAAAAAGCCCACAGTTACCGTTCATGCGACTAATGCGCTGCATGTTTTCACCTGTAGCCTGCAAGGCCAACCTGGCTGATGTGGTGTTCCTCGTGGATGGCTCTAGCAGTGTTGGTGAAGACTTCCAGAGCGTGAAGCGCTTCCTCCACATCTTCATGGAGGCCCTTGATGTTAGGACCGATAGAATCAAAGTCGGAGTGGTTCAGTTCAGTGATGACCCTCACGAAGAGGTCCCCCTGGGGGGGTATGCCAACAAGAAAGAGCTGCTGGAGAAGGTGGACAAACTCGCCCACCGAATGGGAGGCACTGAAACTGGAAAAGCCCTCAGCTTCGTTCAATTAAACTACTTCACAGCGGCCCGTCAGAATGTCCCTCACATCGCCGTGGTGATTACAGACGGAGACTCATTGGACGACGTGGAGACACCAGCTGCACAGCTGCGAAGACTGGGGGTTTCTGTCTTCACTATTGGGGTCGCTGCAGCCAACACCACAGAGCTGAAGTCCATCGCCAACAAACCCTACGAGCGGTTTCTGTTCAACCTTAAGAGCTACCAGGAACTGCTGGAGCAAGCGACAAGCATAATGACCAATGTGTGTGTCACACTGGAGGACCAGCAGCAGGGTAATGTGGTGCCCATTCTCAAATATACAGCACCAACCACCCACTCATGAAGGTTTTTTTTTTTTTTTTTTTTTTTTTGACATTTTGTAATTAAATCATCAAAAATGATTAAATATCAAACAGTGACCAAAATATAGATATATAAACACACCCACGCACACAATGGCCATTGCCATAGATTCAACTTTAGGGGCTCTTGGGTGGGAGGTAAGTAGAGCAGGAAAAAAATGTTGGGGAAGGGGGTGCGGCTACCGAGATTGAGTTGTGTGGTTGTTTGTTGTAGCATTCCAATATATTGTGAGTGCTACAACACAATACATTCTGAGGGAACATTTTGAACATATTTGAAGATTGGTGTGACGCATTGCCCCCTTCAATCCAACATATAACTACAAGCTTGATGTATACGTAGTGGAATGTATATCATATATTTTACCACGCTCCTTTGTTCAAAAGACATGTGAATCCAAAGCTCTGACTTGTCTTGAAAATTTGTCGTTATTTATTCTTTAAAAAATAAATAGTAATCAACTACTGCTGAACATAGTTCATGTTAAAATGAGAGTTTGGTTCAATGCCAATTATGTGTTGGCTAAAGCGTTTTACATCAGCCCATTCTTACATTTATCAGCACTTCTTACCTGTTTTGAATGTTAACACAATCTGTTTTCTTTTTGTTTCTCTTTCAGGTCTTGGACCAAAGTTTTTTGATGTGTTTGTGCTGGTGGACAGTTCAGTCGAGACCAAAGATATAAGACAATTCCTCAATAGTCTAGTTAATCAGCTTAATGTGGGGAGTAAATCCAACCGCATAGCTTTGGCTCAGTTCAGTGATGAAATATCAGTGGAGTTCCTTTTCAATGCCTACAAAACCAAAAACGAGGCATATAACCTTGTCCGCAAGTTCGAGCCCAGTGGTCCTGGACAGAGCAACCTTGGACAGGCAATAGATTTTGTACGCACTCGCCTCCTCAACGCTGAATCAGGCAGTCGCATCGCGGAGGGCAACAAGCAGTACCTCCTGCTGGTAAACAAAGGAGAGTATGATTCCAAGGTGCTCCAGGCAGCACGTGACATAAAGGCAGACGGAGTGAAGATTATTGACGTTGATATAAGAAAAAAGGTAGATGTAGTTTTTCGTGGTCCTGCAGGTGATCCAAGTGCTCCACGTTCTCCAACGGTTTTCAAGACACCTGTGGAAAAGACCATGCTGGCATCTCCTAGAAAGACTTTCTTCAGCTCTCAAACAAATCTCAATCAAATAGTGCAAGATGTGAAGAATGTCATCGATTCTGAAGAAAAGATTGTAGTAACTGGGGGTTAGTTTGTTTTTATTTAAAAATGGCTTTGATAAAATAGCCCAGCCAGAATTATTTCCCACTATATGTACTTTACTTTTTTTTTCTTTACTTTTTTTTTGAAAGGTCAGTGATTTCTCATTTGCATCCATTTTAGCCAGTTTGAGTCTGGGAAAAGTACTGTTTGTTTATCAATATAAATAAAAAGCAATAACAGGTTGTTTTCTCGGTGGATGCTTGGGGGTCTCAAATGACGCAATGAGTCGCGTGACTGAGCTAAACCTAGCTATCACTGGGCTTAACATGGCCTGTACGCCACTCTCAGCGCTGCTCTCCATACCAAAATAAACAGTGAGCTAGCCAAATAAAATGGTTTAATAAAAAAAGCAAAAACAATCAAAAACAGGTGGCACATAGTGGTAGTTATTTCAATGAAAGGGCTACAATTTTATCATGGCAGCACAAGCAGATGGGCCTCAGTCTGACTAAAAGTAACGACAAATGTCAAGTTGGATTGATGTGAAAATCACTTAAATTCTGATCTGCCCGTTCAGACAGGGGTAGCATTTGTAACATATTGGATAAAGATTTCAGTCTCACATATGAAAGTGGCCTGAAGGGACTGGGTGTAGAAACTGGAGTTTTCTAACTTACACAGCGCCACCTAGAGGAAGTATGGAGCCATTGTGGATTTAGACAAATGTGTTTTTAACAGCTTGGATGCTGAGGAGAGGGAACGGATTCTGGCCGTTTCTTTGCTTGCTAGCTTTGTTCCGAATTCAGCTAAGATGACCACTCATGACTGTTTTCTCTCTTTTTTTTTTTTTTACATGTTCATATCTGTGTTTCAGATTGTGTCTCTGCTCAGGCGGCAGATATTGTGTTCATTGTGGACACGTCAGATGGTATCGCTCCTGAAAACTTCTGGCTGGTGCGTAATCTCCTTTACAGCTTGATCAGTGGCCTGGAGATGAGCTCTGAGGGAGTGCGGGTGGGGATGGTGCTGTACAGTAATGATTCCAAGGTCGAAGTCCCCCTGAACATGTTTAAGAACAAGTTTGAGATCCTGCAGTACATCAAGATGTTGCCACACAGGGGCGGCAGGACCAACACTGGCGGGGCCCTAATGTTTGCAAGAACAAAGGTCTTTACCAAAGATCTGGGCAGCCGGCGCGACTTTGGCGTGCCGCAAATCGCCATTGTCATCACACACAGCAAGTCCGAGGATGACGTCACACTGGAGGCTGCCGAGTTGAGGCGCTCTGGCGTCATTGTCTACGCTGCAGGGGTGCAAAATGAGAAACAGCTGAGGGAGATTGCAGGTCACCCTCCGAGTCGGTATGTGTTCAATTTGGACGAATACAAGAATCCTCAATCAATGGAGGAATTTCTGAGGAAAATTCTGTGTAACAACGTTGTCCATTTAGCTGCTGACGTAACACAAGAGTTCAACCTAAAACAAGGTAAGAAGCCATGTTCAAAGCAAGTTTTATTTTTAGGTTATTAACAGAAAAGAAATTGAAACTTTCTTCAAGATACCGTGTCTTCCAGAATTATTGGTACCCTTAATAGAAGTGAAGAGCCCTGTTGAAAATTGCCCTTAGCTTTTATCAAATGTTGTGCTTACTTAGCAAATAAGGAAAATATATAAATACAGTAAACCCCCCTACCACACACACACACACACACACACACACACACACTTTTACGCAGATCAGCAGTCGTGGTATCAGTCCAACATGGATTTTTTCTGAGAACTGAACAAATAAATTTTCGCTGAAACCCTCACACTAACGAGGAAACTGCAGATATCTTCCGCAATATATAATTTTTCATGCATTTTTGTGCTAAATTATTAAGAAAAATAAAATTGAGGGATTTTGTAACATAAATGTTAACGTAAATTCAGCTACATTTCTATATATAAATAACTATAAATGTTTTGTTACTGACAAGAGAACACAAAGAAAGCGCGTCTCTAGATGTGAAATGCCGCTGTACTCGAAGGAGGGAGGGTTGAAAGTAGCCAATCCGAGAATGTTATTTATTTCTCCTTGCTGCTGATTGGCTGGTGCCATTTGACGCATCCCTCACTGTACTGAGAGGTGGGAGGTTTGAAAGTAGCCAATCCGAAAACGTTTATTTCTCCTTGCTGCTGCCCAGTGACGCAGCAGTTCAAAATTTCCCACGTGGAGCGTCTTGAATTTTCTCGTGTTTTTCATTTTGTTCTTCTTAAAGCCCTGTATTTTTATTACTGTAAATTAAATTAATTTATTACTGTATTTACACGCATGTGCCTGAATTACAGTACAGTTTACACAGGGGTAATATCGGTATTTACATTCTAGCAGCAGTTCAGTGTAAACTGTACAGTACGGGTTTACCTTGACATTATCGTTATGGGTAATGTATTAAACTGAGTTTAAAATGAATTTAAATTGTTTTGGGAGCATTTTTGGTGGTATATTTAGGGTTTACACAAAAAAATAGGCATTTTTAGGCTTTTTTTTTTTTTTACCACAACACAACGCTGTTTTTCACTATCCGCGGGTGCTCTTGGAATGGAACCCCCGCGAGAAGCTGGGGGTTACTGTACTATATAAGCGCCCAGTGCTGGACTGGTCATTGTGTCAAGACCCCCCAAATTGTTGTCCTGCTTGATTATCCAACCACGACCATTTTAGCTTTTTAGAAGAGGCAGACAAGGTTTTCATTTAAGATGTGTTAGTCAACTGATTGTCACAAGTTATCCATTATAAAAAGTGTTAAAAAGGACAAATCAAACATTAATACTTGCTATTAGCAATAAAACACTATAATAAACAATTGCCTGTTTAAATACCATAATATAGTTTGACACCACATGATATCCATCTCTGGGAACATTTTGATCAACACTAATGTAAAATATTTTGCCTGAACTTTGAAACGAGCATACCCAGACATCTATGTTATTATTCTGTACTTTACTGAAAAGTGTCTGTTTTCTTAGCTTTATTGAAATTTATATTTTGTGATATGTGCTTGGCACAGTCACACCATATGAGCTTTTTGGTTGAAAATTGTGCAAAAGCGAGCAATGAAATGCATGAAAGTTTGGTATGTTAAATCAAAGCAGGATGTTCTGAACTGTACAGCAGCTTTGACACTCAGAACCACAAAAAGGCTGTTATGTCAACCACCCATTTCATTTAAGGTTCTTATCCAGAACTGGGGTGGTGGTGGGTGCTGAAGCCTATGTCTGCCCCGATGGAAACCCTTGCAGAATTGAAAGGACCCTGTAGGCTCTGCACAGGGTAAAGAGCTGGACCTTGACCTTCAGACCCGCTGCACCACCGAGCCCTACCTTAGCTCACATTTCTTGTGCTGCCAATATTTGTGATATATTTTAATTTGTTTTAAACTTTTATTACTTCAATTTTAGGTTGTTTACAGACAGAAGAGGCAGATATTTATTTCCTCATTGACGAGTCTGGGAGTATTAACAGAACCGACTTTGATGATATGAAAACATTCATTAAGGGAGTTCTGCCGATTTTCACAATTGGGCCAAAACAAGTTCGTATGGGTTTGGTGAAATATGCAAAGATACCTCAACTGGAGTTTGACCTGACAAACTATGAGGACAGAGATTCCATTAAAAGTGCTGTGGACCGGATTCACCAGATTGGTGGAGGCACAAACACTGGCGCTGCTCTGCATTTCATGAGCGCACAGTTTGGGAAAGCCAGAGTGACGCGTGATAAAAAGGTGCGTGAGATTCTGATTGTCATCACTGATGGAGAGTCCCAGGATAAGGTGGAAGAACCAGCAGCAGCTCTGAGGAATCAAGGGCTGACCATCTACGCCATTGGCGTGAAAAAGGCAAACCCAAAAGAGCTCCTGCAAATAGCAGGCGACCAAAAAAAGGTATTCGTTGTCACCCACTATGATGAACTGAAATCTCTCAAGAATGAAATTGTCCCAGAAATGTGCTCAGATGATGGTAAGGATGCAAAGTGCATTTGTTCTGTAGTATTTTTTCATTATTTAACATGTTTTGGTGAATTCATTAAAGTAGATGTGAATCAGTGTGCAAAATACAAGGGATTGTAGGGTGTTCAAAACCCGTGGAATGACACTTAAGACTCCCTGAAAGCCTCAACAGCAAACTTTTGGGGGGATCTGTAGAAAAACTTTGAAATATTATTAGGTACTTGCAGTTTATGTAAATGGAATTTAGCCAACACTTTTATCCAGAGCGACTTCCATTCCCTAACTACGGGGGGCAGTCTCTCTGGAGCAACTTGGAGTTAAGGGTCTTGCTCAGGAATTCTAACCAATGACCTCTTGGTCCAGAGGCAAGTATCCTACCCACTAGGCCACCACCATCCCAGTTGTCACTAAAATGTCTTTTAAAAGCTTATCATGTCGAGTGTTCATGATTCAGTGCATGAAAAGTCAATAGCAGAAGGTAGCCTGTTGGAGTTAATTGCAACAAAACTGCGAGCAATGCCATTGGCTAAAAGAAGTGTTCGCTTGTGTTAAAAAAAATTGCATATTGAGTCAGTGTAAGACCCCACAACACTGGAGCACCAGATATGGGACCCCCCAATTACACCAGATATTTTGCACACTGATGTGAATTATTCTTAGTTTTAGCTACCTTCTGTTGTTAAACTTATCATCCTAAATCTTACTTTTTCTTTCCTTTCATAGCATGCAAGGTTGTGAAGGCAGATGTTATGTTTTTGGTCGCTGGCTCATGGAGCATTGGCAGTGAGGACTTCTTGAAGATAAAGAAGTTCATAAATACCACAGTCTCTAAGTTTAAAATTGGCAAAGACAGTGTGCAGGTTGGAGTTGTGCAGTTCAGCACAGACCCAGCGGTTGAATTTGAACTGAACAAGTATTATGATATGAATCAGATTGAGAGGGCTGTTTATAACATGAGGCAAATGTGCAAAAACACTCTGATTGGGAAAGCACTCAATTTCCTCTCAGAGTACTTCGACCCACCCAAAGGAGGCCGTCCCAGCGTACAAAAATCACTTATTGTGGTCACGGATGAAGCGTCCCTCGATGACGTTGAAGGTCCCTCCAAAACCCTCAGGGACAAAGGTGTTACCATTTACTGCATAGGCGTGAACCAAGCTAAAAGCTCACAGCTGACAAATATCACTGGATCTCCCAGAAATGTATTCATGGAGAGGAATTTTGATGCCTTGGATGTCGTGTATAAAAAAATTGTTTTCCAGATCTGCTCCTTTGGTGAGTTATATTGATATAAATTATAATGGCATTCAAACACTGACACAGTTAAAAGTGAGATAACCTTCAAAAGCATACTTGAACACTTGATGACATACTCTTTCATACACTTTTCCCCATGCGTGTTAGTGCATCTGGTTTCTAATCATATTAACCAATCATATTAACCAAATCAGCATCTCAGCAATACTTCCAAAGTCCTGGGTCTGAGGTCAAAAAGTGACTTGAAGAAACTATTTTTATGCTTTTATCTCCAGTAGACTGGATTTTCTCTGGCCCGCCCCAAAAAGTGAATTAAATCATTGCAACTTGTTACTCATTGCAACTGTTAGTTACTTGAGACCCTAGTTTTAGTCCTTGAATGGTTTAGACCTAAAATTCAGGGCAAACATGTTGGTACAATATAGACCAGTCAGACTTCTTAGATCGTCAGGAACTGGACAGCTGATCATATCCACAGTTAGAACCAAACAGGGTGAATTTTCAATTACTATGCCACATACAGATGGAATAACATTCTACAGGTACTCCATCTTTTGACACTTTTATGTCAAGGAGAAAGAAATTCTTACTTACAAGTGCATTTGATTAGTTTGGGAAATCATGTACTTTTATCTGTATTTTCTTGTATTGGTTTCTTTTGCTTATTCTAACTGATATATGTATATATAACAGGTCTTCCCACATCATACTTGCTCACTAGGACTCCGATCTGACCCACAGCACTGCAAATGATCCTGAAGTGCCTAAGCTGGCATGTGTGCAACATCACCGCCTACAAAAATCAATACGTATATATCAATACTCGTATACCATATATATTACTTACATATATGGTAGCATTACTGATCTCACTCTTTATGACACCACACTTGTTAAACAGGCTTGTATCACTGTATGTATATCCGAGCTCCATATAGTTGCAGGTTCAGTTCTGTAAGCAGGAAGATTCAGTACACAGATAACACTCCAAAGTTACTCCAGAAACCTGCTTCCAAATGCTGCATGTTACACCAAGACTAAACCAGCCCAGTTCTCTCACCATATTCATAATCTGACCCTTCACTGTGGATACAGACAAATGAATGCATATAATGTGATGTTAAACACTTTCACTTTCCACTTTCATTCAGAAATTCCATTTTGCTCATATAATTAGGTTTAACCCTCCACTCCCCCTCTCCTGACGGATAAGGTGCCAAAAGTGGAGAGAACTGATTTATTCAGGATTACACGGTCCATTCCCAAAACCTAGCAGCTGAATAACTGCAATTAAGTGTCAGTTTTTATTCCTGTTTTATTAATGCTAATTTAATGATTTGTATCACTGAAACATGACACTAAATCCAGCAAGTTGATGAAGAAACCCAGCCAGACAAGCCAACTAACCTCACCACTTACCAGGTGTGATTTCTTTCCACCCTGGGGACACTAAATAAATAACATTCTTCATAGTAGGACAGTTAAATTCCATCATAATGCAAACATGTAAAATAAAAGAAGACTTTCACGTTACACAAAATGCATCAGATACAGTGTGATAAAAAGGAAAAAGGCTGAACCTTGTATTTGCCACTTTGTCTGTTTTTTTTTTTGTAGCAATGTAGAAAATTTTGCAGTCATCTTGGAGATGAACACCCCAGTTTTCTATTCGGATTGTACGGATGTAAAATATTCTTATGCCTCCTTAATATTGTCTTAATTTAAAATGGTTTTATCCCCTTTCAGAATGTCATAAAACCCAGGTGGCCGATGTCGTCTTCTTGGTGGACGGTTCCACCAGCATTGCTGAGAAGGGCTTTGAAAGTGTGAAGACTTTCCTGAAATTCGTGGTGAACAACACTCAAGTCGGGGAAAATTTTGTCCGTTTTTGTACTATTGTCTACTCTGATAGACCTGAAGCTCAGTTTTCCCTCAACCGGTACCACAACAAACTGGATCTTCAGAACGCCATCAGTAACATAATGGCTCCAGGTGGAGGCGCCAACACAGCCAGGGCTCTGCAGAAGTCGCTGGAGTACTTTGGCGAAGAAAATGGTGGGCGGTTTAAAAACGGCGCCCCCCAGATGCTGTTTGTGATCACAGCCAGTGCAGCCAGAGACTCAAAGGAATTACCCAGATACGCCGATGAGCTTCGGACTCGGGGCATCAGTGTTTACGGCATTGGAGTGGACCAGGCCAAAAGAAGTGAGCTGGAGATTATGACCAAAGACGAAGAAAAAATCTTCCACGTTAATACCTATGAAGGATGGAAAGCCCTGCAGAGGAACATTTCCACAGTGATCTGTGACAATTCAAAACCAGGTACATGCATAACATCTGCTTCCATCTTATACCAGTATCAAAAAAGAAGCCTTGAATTCAGTTGAAAGTTTAAACAGCCCATGTCACTGACCTCAGTGTCCCTCACTTTTTTAAATTAAAGAGGTTGATACAGCATGTAAACTGTGTTAGTTTTAAAATATACCCCTTGCTGCGCAGCCTATAAATTCCACACATGGAAACCAATCTGCAAAACTCCCAGTCTTGCGTTGACTGATGTCACAACAGATAACTGGTTTGGCTTACCGAAATTTAGCTCATTCACACTCAAGGCATCAGAGGTGTTTCAGCCGAGACTACGTTTTTAAGGAAGGCACAATACAGGACAGACACCCAGTACAGAGATCATTTACATAAGTCAATCTCAAAGGCACAGCAAAAACAGTTTGTTAGTTCTGAGAGAAAAAGAGAAGTTGCAAGAGGCCACACAGAAATGAATGATGGCTCTTTTCGGTACATAAAACCCCACAAACATTAAAAATGAGCCTCGTGGACATGGGCACTGGAAGGCTCTCTGAAACAGAATGTAAAGCGTATGTCATATAGCAGTAAAACAATGATCTTTTTTCCAGAATGTGAGAAAGAGAAAGCTGATCTGGTCATTCTGATTGACGGGTCTGAAAGCGTCGATGAGGAAGAATGGCCAGGTGTGATCAGTTTTACTCTGAGTCTCATAGACAGTCTTCGCATCAGAGAAGACCTCATCCGAGTCGGCGTGGCCCATTTCAGCTCTTCGTACGAGAACGTGTTCTACCTGAATACATATTCGGATGCCGCGGCTATGAAGGAGGCCATTCAGGCGATCGTGCCGATGGAAGAGGGGACGTGTACCGGAAAGGCACTGGAACATGTGCGTGAGTTCTTTGATACCAGCAGGGGGAGCCGCATACGACAAGGCATTTCGCAGAACCTGCTGCTGATCACTGACGGGAAACCGAAAGATGAATACCGTCAGCACGCTGAGAGCCTGAGGGCCAAGAACATCAATATGTTTGTCGTTGGAATAGGGAAAGTTATGTATCCACAATACTATGATATTGCTGGAGCGAAAGAAAGGGTTATACTCTTGGACAACTTTCACTCCCAGAATCTGAAGAAAAAAACCCAGGATGTGATTAATATTTTTTGCCAAGAAACTCAAAGTGACCCAACAGGTAATAATGAAGTGCTCTTCATTTCTGAATAGAATTAAAAATGAGGGTGTGGCTTAGGTTGTAGACAGTTTATAAATAATTAATAAGCAGTTATAAACAAGTTATAATATTATAAACTCAGCAACTAGCGAGATCTGAGAACTGAGCCTGCATTAATGTATGGCAACACTATAACATTTTTAAAAATCGCTTATTAATAATTTATACACTGTCTGCAACTGAATTAACAACAGATTGTACTTCATTTATAAACCCTTTATAAGGGCTTGTCCTGTTGTAAAATAGATCCCAAAGCACAGTACAATGAGTGACACAGCTTTGCTGAAATGGTTGTGGCTTCATTTCCACACAAATGTCACCATGTTTATTGTCTGCTTTTTCTGACAGACTGCACTGTACACATTGGTGTTGGATTTGTTATCTCCCGTATCAGTGGGAGATCTCAGCCGGTCTTCAGGGGGCAGCAAATGCTGGAGACCCTCCTGCCTGAGATCAGCAGACGGATCTCCAGTGTGAAGAACGTGTGCTGCATCAACGAGCCCACGCTGGAGACCAGGATCGGCTTCCTCCTGTCGGAGAGGGGCCGGGGAAGAATCTTTGATACTGATTTTGAGGCCCACAGTGAAGATGTAATAGACAAAATAAAGAACCAGCAGATTACTCAGGCCTTGGACTTCAAACTTCAGCTCCAGGATTTTCAAGATAAGTTTGCAAGGTCTAGCGCTGGTGTGAAGGTGAGACCGTTTATTACTTTTATCAGTTGACTTGAAGTTCTCCTCTAAGCTAGTTTGCATCGAGATGCAGCAGCCTTTAATGTGACTTGGAGGAAGGATCCTCATCCTCTCAGCAATGAGGGTAGCAAATAAAATCGGACATGACTAAATATTGTAGAGAACATTTAAAAAAAAAAAAGAAAGAATATAAATGTAGCACATGAGCAGCAGGTGGACTATTAACACACCTTCCCCTTTTTATTAGATATAGTTTGAGTTGCAGTAATGAATATGCTTAAAATGATAGTTAATTATGAAATGTCAATATTTTTGTTTTTAAATAATATGATGCAAGTGTTTTAAACATATGTTCAATGAAATATGATGTAAAAAAAAACAATGGGAAAAAGTAGGTGAGTAAGTAAGTAAAAGTTTATTTAAATAGCACTTTTCAAATCAACACTGCAAAGTGCCTTCCAGACTATATATAAAAAATAAAACATCCACAGCACAGAGACACGCTGATTTTACGGCTGGTTAAAAGCCAGAGGATAAAAGTGAGTCTTCAGGCGTTTTTTTAAAGTATCAACAGAGCCTGCCTGTTTAATAGCGAGCGGTAGATTATTCCAAAGCCTCGGGGCGCAGTCACCTTTCCACCGCAACCTTGTCCTGGGACTCTCTAAAAGCTCCTGACCAGAGGATCTTGGTCATGACTTCCCCTTAAATCTCCCAAGCGTTGAGGACAGACGCATAGGCATACTTCCATTTCACTGCTTTTATTTAACTCCAAAACAAAGAAAATAGGCACAATGGCCAGAAAACCAAACTTCAAGAAAACAAAAGGGAGATTGGAAAGACACTCCAAAACAAAAGCCAAGATGACGGTGGACCGATGCCAAGGTCCTCCACACACGAACTTAAATACACACAACTCCAAAACTCATCGCCAATAGAAACACAGCTCTTGTTCTTTGAGCACACCGGCCAGCTGAAACACTCGATATAAACAAGTCTAAGGCCGGTGAGCTCCATATCAAAATAAAAGCCCCAAAACCCAAAACAAAGAACAAAAAAGGACGGCCTCTAGTGGCCATCAACCGTCACAACCTCAAAGACCTAGAACCCGTGTGAACAGTCAGCAATTCGGACAGATATTCCGATGCCTCACCATGTAAAGCTTGATGTTAACAGTAACATTTTAAACTCAATTCTAAACCTTACTGGGAGCCAGTGAAGAGATTCCAGCACTGGAGCCATAGAATCAAATCGTCTTGTTTTTGTTAAAAGCAGAGCCGGAGCGTTTTGAACTAGCTGGAGTCGGGGCAGAGATTTTTGACTCAGGCGCATCCAATAAGATAAAAGCATGGATAATCCTTTCTGTGTCCTGGAAAGGTAAAACTCTTGCTACTCATAACCAATTTGTTTCGCTTGAGGTTGAGGTGCACTAGAATCCACCGGCGAATACTGGTTCTCTAAATAAGACAAGACAAGATAAGATAAGACTTTATTAGTCCCACAAGTGGGAAATGTGCAAATATATTTCCAAATCAGCCTTTCTGAGAAATGTTTTAAGGTTGATTTTGAGAATATTATGTTCCTGTTCATAAAAACCAAAAATGCTTGAAATTTGTAAAGCGCTTTTAGATCTAGCATTAGTGTTCGGATAATTTTGCACACGTTATAATTATTTGTTTTTAGGTCCATTTGTAGTACTTTCGCACTCTTATGTTCAAATCTTGGTCATAATTCAATGTGACGTTTTCCAGGCTCTCTTCATCCCTAAGAATTGAAAAGGCTGTTTCGCTCTGTTGCCTTTAAGACTAATGTGTGTAAATGAGCCCAGATTTGCCGCATAAGTGGGCATTTGTAAGTGAGTTGGTCCTCATGATGTGACGAAAACTGAATTTAAAATCAGGCTGTTCAGCAGCAAAGTTTGTGTTTTGATTGCTTGGACTGAGGGGTGAGTGGTATGTTTGAAAAAAAAAAAAAAAGGTATGTGTTGTAGATTACTAATCTTTTTAAAAGAAACGAGAAGATTTTCTGCTCTAATTGATTCCTTCAGATTCTGATCCTTTTTACTGACGGCTGGGACAAGTCTGATGATGCCATACGTGCCTCAGAGAGTCTCAGGGAGAGCGGTAGGGCAGCATTTTCACAAATACTATTTTGAAAACTATTTAAAACCATGCAAGTTTTTCAAGAGACTCATCGGCAATAACATTAAATAATATACCAGAATAGAAGATGCTTTGAACATTAACGGAACAACACTTTTGTCCATCTGGACAGTTTCCTTTGATCCTTTGTAATCAGAGTTTATTTGACTTGGACAGAACTTGCAAGTTATCATACTTTTTAAACTGAGGATATATTTTCAGTGTATTTAAGAAGTGAAACTGCATTATAGTTTATTCTGCAGCATTAAGATGTCTTGCATTTTGGAGACATCCAAGATGAACCAGCGTATTTTTTTTTTTGTGAACTGTGTTGAAGGAGTCCACGCACTGCTGGCTGTGGCTCTGGAAGGAGCTCAGAATGCTAAAGAGCTGCAGAGGCTGGAGTTTGGACGAGGATTTCAAAGCACAGAACTGCTCACTATTGATATGAACAGGGTGGCCAGTGTCCTGCAGAAGCAGATCGTGAGTCAATACACTCGTAAATGATTTGTGCTGAAGGACAAACCATGAAAACTGGATCAGTTTAAATGAAGGTTTGCAATGGTGTCCAAACAAAACAGTGTTTTCTCATCATGTAGTCATAAAGGAATCAATTTTTCAACATGAACTCGTTCTGCTGCAGATTATTATGGACAACATCTAATGGTTTCCTCCATTCTTACAAAAGAAGTGAACTCCATTTACTTAAAATGTGCGTAAAAAAACAGAAGACTGACTGTGTATTCACGGTGTAAGCACAGAAAGTCGCCCACAGTGAAGTACAGAGTTGTGAGATTTATGACGTGGGGCTGTTTTTGCGCAAATGACGGTGGGCAGTTACACGTCACCAGCAAAAACACGAACAGAACAACATCCCAGGAGATATTAGATCTCACCTCCCACAAACCTGAATCTGGGGAGAACATGGACGTTTCAACAAGATGATCACGAACATGCAGGCAGAATAACACAAGACGGGTTTCTAAAAGAGGCTGACGGTCTTGCATGGCCTCACTGATCTCCTGATGAATTTCGTTAAGCTTTAATGGAGAATTTTGAAACTGCAAGCAGAGGGACCCATCAAAGGGACCCAACAATGGCTTTGTAACAAAGTTCAAATGTTATGAATCTGTGTCAGTTTCATTTTTTAAACTTGTATTTGGTTATGCTTATGAATATTGTTTATCAAAAGACATTGTGTAAGCCAAAAGATGATATATGTACTGGAAGCATATAAAACAGGAAAAAAGTGTATCAGAAGTTGTTTAACCCCCCCCCCCCCAAAAAAAAAAAAAACACTGTGATATTCAGTTTTACACCTTCCAGCACTACCTACTGTACTGACCTGAGGTTTTCAGTTGCTGGTATTGTGTGTTCCTATAGAAAACCGTGATTCTGAGGGAGTGCTGTAATGTGACGTGTGACTGCGACGGTCCGGAGGGTGCCAGAGGACGTCCAGGACTTTCAGGCGTGAAGGTGATGTGTGATATCAGGCAGAAAGCGCACTGTGTGAAATCTATGGGACTCTTCACTGAATTGATCTCTTTTACCACTGTACAGGGCTTTCCTGGACAGAAAGGAGTTCCTGGATTTCCTGGAGATGAAGGAACATTTGTAAGAAAATCTCAGTATGAAGCTAATTTTTTTGCATCTAAGTGATGGAGTGAAATTCCACCCCACCCCCCACCCCCCAACCCTTTCTAAAATGCTCCTTTTAAAACTGTTGTCCTGACCATTTTATTTTATTTGGATCAATCCGATATGTGTTCCGATATGGGTTGTGATATAATCATTATGTAACGTACAGTCGTATGCAGACAATTTCATTCATCTGGTGAAGTGATACAGAGAAAATGCTCTGAAAGCTCTAAATTTTGTTGGAAAATGCCAGAGTTTGGCTCCTGGAGAGGGTCTGTACTTATGTTCACTAAATCAACTAAACATGTGCTCAGAGATCTCGTTACAGGTGGTTGCTTATGTAGAAATGCGTTTTGCAGGAAACAAGTTCTACTCTAGAGTAAGTAAGGCCTTATTTATCGTAGCTCTACATGAACAACCTCTGACTGTTTGCTGGACGTTTGACCGAAACACCCGGAGACATTTGTTCCCTCTCTTTCCCCTCATCATACTGTAAACCTCTCCAGCCCTGTAACTCTCAGTGTGTTTGCAGGGAGCGAGAGGATCTCCGGGTCTGAATGGGTCGCGAGGTGATGTGGGCTGTTCCGGGCAGAGAGGTCAAAAGGTGATTCCTTCATCGCAGTGACTCCGCCCACACACTACACTCAACATGACCATGCCACAGCTTCACCTAAAAATGTGATTTTAAATCCTCCGCAGGGTAACAGAGGCCACTGGGGCGAAAAGGTGAGTCCCTTACACCCTTACACCATTTTTACAAAGAAACATGGTGTTATAATCATTAAAAACTTTTTAACCGAGCCTGATGTACTGTTTCATCCTTATAAGGTCCAACAATCAGATACTCTGGATGTTTGGATGTAAAGGAATATTGTGAATAATCAGTAGTGCACATCCAACAGTTATTTAACTAAACATTTTTTTTATGTTCATGGCTTTGGAGACATTTTTGGATATGAGGGTTTTGTTAGGGTTTGATGCTTTTGCCTCTAAACCTCAAATAAAAATATTTTAACTTCCCTGGATAAATAAACAGTTTTGTTGCTTATTTAAGTAAAAATAAATGCAAAACATCCCCAAACTTAAATGAAAAGATAACATTATTGAGCAATTTCTATTAATATTCTATTTAAAAAAAAAACCCCAAACACTATAAATGTATGTTTTTGGGGTTTTTTTTTTTAACATTTACACTTTTGGAATTTAGCAGATGTTCTTATCCAGAGCCTTGTACAATTTTAATCATGTTCTCCATCACTACGACTCATTTACACATCTCAAAAAATGTGTAAAATTTTGAAAATGTGTGTGCAAAAATTCTGCTTGGACCCACTGATCACTGCGTATTTTCAGTGGTCAGATGACACACTGCAAGGCAGAAGGTCTGGTAAAGTTACAATATTATATTAAAGTATTATCACACAGTTCCTGCTCTGTCTGTATCTGATAGGGTGACTGTGGAGAAAATGGTTTGGATGGAGTGAGCGGAGAACAGGTAACACTTTTCTATTTTAAAAAGACATGAAACAATCCACTGCTGTTTCCTCTGAAATCACTTTTCTGATCTTCACTAAATGTTAATGGATTGACCTGTTTCACTGATTCTCCTTCACTGTGTCTTCAGGGTGTTCCGGGATCTCTGGGGCTGAAAGGAGAGCGTGGAGATCCAGGCAGCACAGTAAACTCTCTCACATTCGGTGCCCTGTGTTTTAATTTAATTTAATTTTTGTGGGGTGTGATAGAACATGTCCTTGTACATTTTAATGTTTTCATTTGGGACATTTAATAATATCACAGATTTATAAACGGTCAAGAACGCCCTGGGCTTGATCTGTGTTTGGAAAACCTTAAGATGTAAACCTCAAAATGAATGTTTCGCAACAGGGCCAGAGAGGATCCAGAGGACGTCCAGGTGAACGAGGACAAAAAGGACTGAGAGGAGATCGGGTGAGTTGTGCTTTTTTGCTGGACTTTATTCTGGAACTTGTTTGAGTGCATAAGACCACTTCCCCATCTCTAATGTTTCTTAGTCACTAAGCCTATATATATATATATATATATAATATAAAAAGAGCTTTGATTAATCACCACAGTGGTTTTGTAAATTGAAGGAGGTGGAGGAGAACAGTGATGGGGCGTTCACTGTAAAAGCACTCGACTGGAACTGTTGATAGGAGCATCATTCTCTGCAGTTTCTGCAGTAAGATATTGTCGTACCATCAGAGAACCTAAAGTCTTAAATACCACCGGTCTGCTGTTGCACTCCTGATGCTAATGCTAACAGTTAGCCACATCACAACACACCCATGACCGACTAACTAACTCCCTTACAAAATGGAAATACAAATAAAATAAAAAAAGACACAATGAACTTTAAAGTCTAAAATCTATAACAATTACTAAGTGCTTCACTCATTTGGCAAAATTAATTTGAATTGAAATATTTTTAAATACTTTCCCAGCAAAAATTGATGTATGCAATTAACTTAGATGAATTAATCACAGAGCATGTAATTAATTAGATTCCATTTTTATTGCTTGGCAGCCCTAATATTTGTGTGTATGTTTCATTGTTTTTTGCACAACATAAATGTGTTCTCCTCTTACAGCAAGATGTATAACGTGTATTACATTATGTAAAGAAATAACACATAGAGAGACACACACGAGGAAACCTGGCAATGGTTTCCAGCTGTGTGCTATGAAATGATTTTGTTCGTTGTTTTTCTCTGAACCTGCGAGTGTTAATGCTGGAGTTAAGATGAGTGCTCACAAACTGCGAGCCTGAGAGAGTAAGAATCAGAATCAGAATCAGAACACTTTACTAATCCCGGAGAAAACTGTTTATGTTACAACAGAACAGACACAGAGACACAGAGACAAGAACACTATAAAATATGACATCTAAATAAATCCAATAAAAATGTGGTATTAATACTATAGATAACAGATCAGTAGTAGATCAATAATATTGAAATAAGAAGTGTTATTCACATGGTAAGACTGTTGCACAAAAGATATTGCACATAATAATAATGTTTTAATACCTGAATAGATCAGTGATTAATCAGGTATTAAACACATCATAACAAAATAATGCACACAGTCCTTGTGGAGTTATAGAGTTGGGTGGGTGTGTGACAGGGGGAGGAGTTATAGAGTGATGGGTGGGTGTGTGACAGGGGGAGGAGTTATAGAGTGAT
>JBBIGA010120468.1:0-26676 GCA_037576975.1 Alestes dentex | reverse complement strand
TTCAAAATACCAGGTTAAACATATTCTGACACTCACATGGCCTATAATATATGTGTGTGTATATATATATATATACATTTTCATGGTAGCTTCATACAGGCATGTCAGGGATATGTTATGGTACTCGTAATGTTAAACGCATGACTGGTGATAAAAGCCCCTTAGATCTCTAGCGAGGCATTGCACATTAAATACCAGCACACTCAGTGTCAAAACTAATTTTACTTAGAGAACAAGAGACGCATCTTTCTCTTAGTTTTTTTTTTTTCACATCACACTTACACACATGCTGTCTCTCTGTCTCCCTGCTTGTTTCTTTTTTGTGTCATCACCTAGGCTATGGCTTTTCTTAAAAAACAAAAATAAAGCAAATTACTGTATGTGTGTATGTGTGTGTGTGTGTGTGTGTGCATGATGTGCTGTTTTTCCTGGAAATTAAAGAGATTCCACTTTGGATAGACTGGAGTTTTCCAAACCTCACCTCTACAAACCTCCATGAACAAAATGCACAAGAAAAGTAGAAGTGGTGTGTTAAAAAGGCAGTATATTCAGTAGAATTACTTATATTCAGTATAATTACTAAAATTTAAGGACAGAAGACACGAAAAAATTGGTCATGATAAATAAACAGAGATGCTGTCACAACGGACATGAATGTAATTAGCTGCTAGTTTTCTATGCAGTTACTTTGCCCAGGAATGAAATTGAAGCCGCAGTCTGACCTTTACCTGCTGCGCTAAGACCCCCATCCTGGCCTGGTGGGGTCCTGTGAAATTCAAAACCTACACGTCACAAAGATACTTTATCACAGATGCAGTTTTACAGAGCTTTACTCCCTTACTGAGTGCTTGATTTAAGTGTCCTGCTGCGAATAACCTAGTATTTCACACATCTGTTATACACACAGTGTTTGTAATCTGTGTGTTTTTGTGAAACAGCACCCGCCCTCTTCTGACCAAACTGTGACCTTTCTACCAACCCAGCACAACCCTCTAATCAGCAGTGGCTTCACTCAGATGCAGATACACTCACTCCTCAAACTCCAGAGCTATTTGGAGTGAAGGAAAGAAGGAAGAGTGCAACAACAAAAAAACGTGTTAGCCTTGCCATTGGGAGATCAGGAGTCTGATCAATTGGCCTCCCTCTCTCTGGTTGGATGGGATGGCTCTTCTTCTACCCCATCACTCAGACTGGCTCTAGCCAGCCCTGCTATGTGTGGGCTGATGTAACAGACTTGGCAGTTAGTGTTCTCCTCCAAGCATGTTGAACTTTCCAGTGACATTTCTTTCACAGTTCAAAAGGCTAAAGTAAAGGGGCCCCTTACAGTCTCATGTGAACAATGTGAAATTCTTTCTCTGCATTCAACCCATTCACCAAGTGAGGCAGGGGGCTGCCACCAATCAGGGGCACCTGGGGGGCAGTGTGTGGGGACAGTACCTTGCTCAAGGATGCATCATTTATGACACTAGCAGCATTGGGATTCGAACCCACAACCTTCTGATTGCAGTGGCCTAACCACTAGGCCACAAGCTGCCCATGAACACATGGTACCCCTCAACATCCCAGCGTTGGTGGTACTGTGTGAAATGGGCATTGCATATCAGGTGGACAAGGACATCACTAAAAATAAGCAGACAATCAAACAAACAGCTGGTGGCCTTGTGGTTACGGAGCTGCCCCTGCGATCTGAAGGCCGTGGTTTTGAATCACAGGACTTCCGGTGGCACCACTGAGGTACCCTTGAGCAAGGTACCACACACTGCTCCCCGGGTGCTGGATGCCCACTGTTTCAATTGATGAATGGGTTAAATGTAGAGAAGAATTTCACACTGTTCACACTACGTGTGTTGCTGTGGTGTGTTCATGCATGACAAAAACACTTTTTTACACCTTACAAACCTGAGCCCAATCTGAGATTCATATTGCTTTCATGTTCAATGGCCCAAAACTGGCCTGAGACCCAGTATGTTGTCAGGTCCGGACTGGCATGGGGTTGGGGAGATGATGTCTAGTTACTACATGATAGTCATTGTGTATAAGGTCTCTGTAATTGGTATCAATTTGTCATTTTTATGATGCATGCAGTGTGTATGTACGTATGACAGAAGGAAAGAGCTTGAGACATGAGGTCCTATTCTCTTCCTGTACCTTTCCTGCATAATAAAGGATTTACATTTTTCCTATATACTGAACACATCAGCGAGAAGCCAGCCTGACCTCCTCCTTTCATATATGCAGTCCCTTTCTTTTCTATCTGTTTTTCTTTTTTCCACTTAAACTTCACACAGTCTTTCTTGATCACATTGTGGATTGTACAGGGAGCTAAGATGAAGCTAAGAAAGACCCTTCTCTGCTTTTGGACCGCAGTGGTCAGAGATTTTGACTGTTGAATGGTTTGCTTGTTTGGTTTGACTCGCTTTGGCAGCAACTTCCTGTCACAGAGGGAGGTTGAAACGGAGGAAAAATGCCGATTGACCAGATCTGGCTTCACAAAAGATAAGTGAAAAAAAGGACTGGGTAATTATGTCTATTTGGGTGGGCGGTAGAGCAAAATAGGTGTGAGAGATACAGCAACCAGATTATATATATATATAAACTTGATTAGTTTAAACTATAACTACATAGTTAAGAACTATAACTATTAATTAATGTCCTGTGTTACATGATTGACTGACCAATGCTTTTGTAACATACTACTACTACTAGGTGCAGCACAAACAGGATATGTAGAAATATAATTACTATACTAGTGTTAGTGTTTGTCCTTGTAGTAGGTTTGTCCATATCATGTAGCGTTAGTGCACACACACACACACACACACACACACACACACACACACACACACATTCATACAAGAAAAAATTGATATTTTTAATTCATTATTAGGTATCATTATATGTTTCACCAAAATAACATTAATGTATCATCATGTTGTCCATGGGAACTCATCACCATGCTTTTATAATAAAACATTATTTATTTGCTGTGTTGTTTGCTATATAGTGCATCTATGAAAGCAAAATCGCTCTTTCTCTCAGTATGCTGGGAAATGCATAATATCTGTTATTGAAGGAAATTTGCTTCTGAAAGCACACTGACATGACTAGGCCGGTATTAGGGTGAATCACTGCAATTTACTGCAGGCTCAGGATGTTTCTGTACATCTGCCTTTTTCTGACCACATCTCTGCTCCATTTTTCATAATTATTATTATCATTATCATTATTATTATTATTATTATTATTGTTAATAATAATAATAATAATAATAACAATAATAATAATAATAATAATAATAATAATCAGGTTGACATCACTGGGGATTACATTCATTCTTTGGCTTTAAAAAATATTCGTTCAGTTTTTTTTCTCCACTCAACAGTTAAGTCTTCACGGGTTGCAGCCATGCACAGAATAAGGATATCTGAGTGCTGTGTACCGTTCAGCTGCAAACATGGAAAGCCACAATTACTTTCAAATGATTCCCATCACTGAAACTCTGTTCCATTCACCACATCCACACGTTTGCATCTTACCTTTAAAGGTGAATGAACATCCCATTTTCCCTCGTCAAGTACGTTGTACATTCTGCACCGGATGTTGCGTTGCGTGACTGTCATTGTTTATGACAGATTCAGCTAGCACTGCATAGCAGCATTTGGTGGAGGGGGCATATTCCATTCACTTCTTGAAATAAAGAATATAGGGGGGTTAATATACCAAACCAGAGCATTACTTTAATGATATTGTCTGTCTTTGTGTTAACAATAACATATAAGATATTAGATATCATTCTGATATAGTAACTCTACTTATTTATCTAGTTTTACATTTACATAGCTGTATCTAGGCTAGACCCTCATGAGGATGGTCACCCCCCCTTAACAGATCTGCGTAGCAACATGAATCAGACTGAATCATGACATTGTGATTTGAAGGTTGAGATTCAGTTGTAAGAGTAAAACATGTCCTTGTAAAAAGAGTCAGGTGTAGTGTTTGTCATTTTATTGATTATGAAACCAGCAAGAGCTTCACCTTCATAATGCTTGCAACGTCAGGTAGCATTTTTAAGTGTAATAACTGAAAGCAGAGAAAGCAGATCTAACCTGTACTTTGGTTTGATTTTAAAGGAATAGTTAGGTGACAAAAATTTTCCATGCTTCAGGTGTGGTCAATCAGCCAAGACATGTTTGGGGTCCAAAATGCTCCTCTGCAGCGCTGGAACTACGTGGTGAAGATTGTTAGCAAACACTCGAAGTCAGTAGTCACCCAAATGGTTCCATAAAAATATATCACCAAACCCTACAAACGTGCCATTTCAGAAGACACCAGGGCTAGCACTCACAAAATAGTCATAAGAAGGACTGCCTTGTATTCATTAGGTACAAAAACTGATTCTAAATCAGCACTTCCACTCTTGAAGGCTGCCCAAAACATTTAGCTGTATGGTGGAGTGTTGTCTTTTTTTTTTGTTCACAGTAAGTCAACTTTACAGTGTCCTAAACCACATCGACTAAGCCCCTTTAAAGCATAGAAAAGCTCTGCCAATAGAATGGGACACTCTGTAGGAGCCACACATGAGACTTAGGTCGCAATGCCAAATGCCAAGCATCGGTTAAGGTGGTATAAAGCATCTAGCTGTGGAACAGTGAAACTGCATTCCCTGAAGTGATCGGGCACCATCCAGTACCTAATAAGTAATTATCCAATATCAGTGCCTGACCTCACCGAAGGTCTTGTAGCTGAATACAATGAAATGCTAACAACAATGTTCCAACATCTCATGCAAAGTCTTCCCACAATAGTAGAGACCTCTGGAAAGTGTGTGTGTGTGGGGGGGAGAGACCTTAAGTTATTACATTACAATCATTTGCCTAACACTGTGTAGATCCCCCTGTGCTGACTTGTCAGAGCATGGGCTCCACGAGACCTCTGATGGCACCAACACATTAGCAGCAAATCCTTTAGGGTGGACAGACGTTTGTAGTTTGTCCAGCATATCTCACAGATGCTTGGATTGAGATCTAGGAAATTCGGAGGCCAAATAAACACCTCGAATTCTTTGTCACATTCCTCAAACAATTCCTGAACAATGTATGTTGCTGAAATAGTTCACTGCCATTAGGGAATACCATCGCCATGAACAGGTGGTCATTGAGTTATGACACAGATCTGTTCCTACGACAGGGATGTAACCGGAATTTTGGTCGAAACACACCCTAGCCTAAGTCACTTACCTAACACAGTTGAAAAATCATAATCTAGAACATAAAAACATAACTAAGCCACTGAAAAAGGACATAAATATACTGTACTTGTACTTTTAACAGTCCAAAATGGTGTAGGTAAGCGTACTGGGGGACACCAACTCCCTCACTCATACGCTGTGTTACTGCGTATTCTGTGTGTTCTTCCGCCGCACACAACCAAACTAGTTTGCCCACGTAGTCTGTAAGTACGACGCTAATGGCATAAGCTGAAACCCTCAAAGTTTAATGGAATGGAGCGCCATAAGCTCAACACGTCATATGTCGAGACTGTTGTAAACCAAAGAACTCCTATACTTGGTCTACATCAATGTGTGGATAGGTGATACGTGTCAAAATAACATACACACAAATGCCAGGACCCAGAGATTCCCAACACAACACAGAGCATCACACTGTCTCTTCAGTTTGCCTTCTTCCCATAGTGCATCCTGGCACTTTCCTCAGGTAAGTGGTGCATATGCAGCCGGCCGTTCACATGATGTAAGAGAAAACGTGATTCATCAGACCAGGCCACTTTCTTGCTCCATGGTCCAATTCTGATGCTCTTGTGCCAGTTATAGGTGCTTTTGGCTGTGGACAGGGATCAGGACGGGCATCCCATACACAGCAAGCTGCAAGGTGTTGAGTGTTCTGACACCTTTCTGACAATTTTTTCAGCCGTTTGTGCTACAGCAGCTCCTCTGTTGGACCTGACCAGATGGGCTAGCCTTCAACCCCAGGTGCAACAGTGAGCTTTGGGCAGCCATGACCCTGTTGCCGGTTCACCGGTTGTCCTTCCTCTGACCACTTTTGGTAGATACAAGCTACTGAATGTTGGAACACCCCAGAAGACCTGCTGTTTTGGAGATGCTCAGACCCAGTTTTCTAGTCATCTCAATTTGGCCCTTGACAAAGACACTCAGATCCTTACTCTTATCCATTTTTCCTGCTTCCAACACATCAACTTCAAGAACTGACTGCTCGCCTGCTGCCTATTATAACTTCTTGATAGGTGCCACTGTAATGGAATAATCAGGGCTATTCACTTGTATTGAATTTACACTGAATTTGAATTGAAGTTTGGCCTACAAGAAAACTTTGATTCAGACCAACTAAAACTGTACTCCTAATTGATCTATTATAGTGGCAAATAAAGTATTGCATTTTACTACTGTGTACATATTTCAATCACTGTCACATTTTCTTCCAAAATTATTCCAAATTGCACTGAAATAACTAAATCAGAAGAACTGCAATCAAATCTAATCATAACCCCGAAACCACCATCAGGAGCACACTGGGCACTCACACACACTCAAAGCTTCATTTACAGGAGGTGCTCCAAACAGTGTGATCAGTGAGATTAGGCGGCTTGTCCTAAAGTGAGAATTGGCTTATTGGATCCAGGCTATTGATTAACAGCTTAATGAGTCATCTCTTCTTTGACAGCTGTGTGGTGATCAATGAAAGGCAGGAATTAGACCAGCATATCTAAACACCCCAGGGACTAAACACTAGAAGATAATGCTGTAAATATGACAACCTGCAATCAAAGGCTTGCTTTGATCACCAAATGAATTACCTTTAGTAATTAGATGAAACATCAGTAGCGTGCTGATGGGGTGTTGCCAAGCTTGCAGACATAAATGTCAGGCTGACAAATAGGCAGCAATTAAAAAACAGCAGAAAACAGGTGAGAAACAGGCTGATTGTTCTCTGTCCAGGCATTTTTCAGCGCCAAATGTTGCCTCCTGTAAAGCAGTGGCACTGCATGTATTTATCGTCAGACAACACTACAACTGAGGTGGTGTGTGTGGTGTGTGAGGATTGCATAATGTACTATTATGCTACCCTAATAGTGTCTAGTACTGCAATATATAAATATTTATGTTATGTATAATTGTTGATATCTAAAGTTGTGTTCAAAAGCAATTTGTACAAAGTGAAACCATCCCACATAGACAGTATAAACTTATATATGGTGTATTTCTGCTCATTTTAATACACAGTTATTTGCAAAATTTAACATACTGGAGAAATAAAATATAAATTAAATGACATATGCATACATATTTGCACCCTTTAAGTAGGGAATTAGCAAGACCCCCTTTGACTGAAGTCACAGTCTCCAAACATTTTCTGAAGCCAGCACAATTCTTTCTTGATTTTGAGGTATGTTTTGAGTCTTTGTCTTGTTATGTTCAACCTCTTTTCTTCTTCAGTTTCTTCACTAATGTTTTATTCCTCTTTTTCCACCACAATTCCTGTGCCATGGGCTACCACACAACCCCAAAATAGATCCACCCACATGTTCAACAGTTGGCAAGATGTTGCTTTATTGAAAGGTTCTTCCCTTTATTCCTTCAAATATACTTCTGATGGAGCCAAAGGGTTCATTTTTTATCACAACAGATAAAATAAAACTTAAATGCATCTGGTGTTGTGCGACATTATGCTGCCCCCACCTTCAGTCACTAATATTTTTGGGGGGAAGAGGGAGGAGGTGTGCATAAGCACATATTGTTGATCTTAGTTGGGAAGCAATAGCGTGCCCCCCTAAAATGCCATTGTAGGCAACTGTCTAGTTCTCCTCTATGTATTTGCCGGCCCAGGCTGACAGTGGCTTTTGTGATGAGATGACAGTTGAGGGTGCCTTCTAATGACCCATCTTTCTAGCTTTGTACAAATCAATCATCTATATTTTCAGATCCTTGATCACCTGCTTACATTAGCACAACACTTTAAGAGGTTAGAAAAGTCACATAATGTATTACAAGTTGGAACTGACTTTGTTTAAGGCATAATGAGTCAAATAAGCTCTAAGATTTAGTTGATTAATTAAAAGGAGGGTCAGACTTTTGTATGTGCTATTTTTTTTTTTTCAATGTATTATATTCAACAAATAAATAATAAATATGTAGTAATAATTGAATAATTGTAGAACTTATTTTACATTGTATTTTGTCTGACAACATAAACATAAATTTCTAAACAGAAATGAGCAAACATATATTTTTATAAAAATATTAAAACTAAATAACCACACACACACACACACACACTTCCAGGGCTCCTTGGTAGCATACTGGACTATTTCTTCACGATGCTCTGGCAGGCCTGTCTACATATTTGTAATGAGAGTCAAGAGAGAAAAAGGGCAGAATTGGCTTCCGTTCTGAAATGGCAGGCTGCTATTGATCACTGCATTCCCTCCTGTGTGTGGAGACGAAGAAAAAAAACAACAAGCAGGCGGCTGCTTCTGTCCAGATTGGGGTGTGTGTTGGTTGGGGAGGGCGGTGGTTAGCAAATAACTTGCGAATGTGAGGGGTATTGATCAAAAGACAGAGTGATTGCCTCAGGAATGAGAATCCAAAAGAAAAGGAGAAAGTTGTTTTGCCAGGGGAGGAATAAAGGGAGGGTGGCGTGGCTCTTTGGCTAGAAGGAAGCTGAGAAAGATATTGGGAAGCCATTTTTATTGGAGAAAAATGCCTTCCATTCATACTGAGAGACAAAAGAGCGGCCCAGAGCAGTGATAATTATTCATGAAGTCTCACCCCAGCCGCCAAGCCGGGCTAGGAGGGCCTTTATCATGTTTGTGTGTGTGTGTGTGTGTGTGTGTGTTTGTGTGTGTATGCGTGTGGTTGCTTTTTGGGTTTTTTTTTTCTCTCCCGGAGCATACTGTACAATTACATGGGGGTGTCACGTCAACACAGCCGAAGTGGGCTCCTGCTCGTTCTGGGTAATGTTTTTTTTCCACCCACTCCAATTTCCCATGGTGCAAATGCAATCTGCTGTGGGGCATCAGTAGATCATCAAAGTGAATGAATGAAGTGATGGGCGTGCCTGTGATGTTTGCATGCATTTGGGAGAGTTGTCAAGAAGAAATGTATTTTGTTGGTGCTGAAGAACTTGCCAGATCCTAGATCACGGCAAATCCAAGTGCACTGTAATTTGTCCAAACAGATGATGTTAAAGGACCCATATCATGAAAAGCCTAATGTTCTTCAATATTTTGAAATAAAATATGTGATAAAAGCTTGTGAACACGGTTAAACTTTCAAAACAGACCATCCACTCATCAGTCCATACAGTCTATATATGGGAGCTAAAATGCAAAAACAAATTCAGTGTTTTTGTGATGTCACAAAACACCAGCATATTTACAAACGTCCTCCTTTTCAGCCCTCGGCAGTTTAAGATTCAGTGACCAGCTCAGTGTTAGAAACGTTTCAGCTCAGGCTACATTTTAAATGAGGCTTCATAAGTCTTAATGGCTTAGCTTAAGTTTAAAGGGTAAAGAGAGATCGGTCAACTCTTCTGGGTACATCAACACACACAAATGCAACAGATTGTCTTTGAATAAAACATAAGAACATTCCAGGATAACCAGCAATGTTTAAAGTAAAGTGCAATGTTAACTATTAATATGGACAAATATTTATGGACATAATTCAGGCCTCAAAGCTGCTATCCAACATGCTTCTATCTAGTTTTACAGTAAATCAGTTAAGAAAACATACCAAATCAATATGGGATGACTTAATAAACCATAGCCGTTTGAGTCAGTATTACTCACACGTCCCATTAGAATGATGGTAAGCGTCTATTACTTTGTAGCTTCAGTGTAAATTTACAGAAGCTCTAGTCATGGGTGCCAAAGTTGACTGATTACATTATTATAGGGAATTATGGGATCATGTGTAAACTAGATTGTTCACTGAACTTTAATGACATTAGTCAGAGACTGAGGGTTGTAGCACCCCATGCACTAAAAAGACAACATGACTCATGAGTTCTTGAATCTCTAGCTAAAGTTCGCCGTACGGTCACAGCTAAGGGCTTTAGTGGGGAGCTGCGTTCGCCTCCTGATGGAGAGCAGTCTGTCGTCAGACATATGGAGCGAACTGCAGAGTCAACACCCGCCGTCTCCTCCAGCCAAAGTCAGTGGAGGAGACAGTGCAGGGAGAAGCTACAGAGACCTGAGCATGGCACATGGCGGATGGCCCAGAGCCTCTATTTGGGTCAGCGTTTGCAACGAAGGCCCTCATGGCATTCCTGGTGCTCAGGATGTGTGAAGAGCATGCCTGATTAAGGACATAATTAAGAATAAATAGTTTTCTGACCTCTGCTGCTCTGACTACGGATGCAAGTCAAGTTACGTAGAGCTTTATTGTCATCCCAGCCATATACGTAAAATACACAGTGAGATGAAATATTGTCCCCCTGGACCAATACAACACAACAGCAGCACACTCAGACAGATCAACAATTGGGGGTAAAAAGGGGGAATGAATTATAAATAAACCTATATACATATAAATATGGATGTTATGCTATGTCCTCCTTTTGTAGGCAACTGATCTTAAATTGATAGGGTGGGTTTCTTTTCGCCATTTTCCCCAAAGCTCTTCCCAATGTTTCTGGGAGGGCCACCCAGAAAGAACAAGAAAAGTTATGATCTCTTGAACACTGGCCACAGATGGCTGTGGCATCTTCAGGGATCAGACTTATGACCTTCCTAGGATATATTTTATACAAGTCAGATACCTATATTATTAAAATGTATGTGCACGTGTATCAAAAAAATATTAACATTGATTTTGATACCAAGAGAAAAGTACAATTACATTATGACTGACCTAATGGCATACTGGTCCTACAAAGTATTGGTTAAGGTTACTTAGGCCAGAAAAATATGCCCACCCTATTGCATTTGATGTCACATTCTAAATAGTTTCATACCTGAGGTGAAAAGACACAGATATTCTTTATGTGTTAAAGATGTCTTGAATCCATAAGCACAACTGACTTTGGAACTGTGGAAACTATTTTAGGCTCTGAAAGGCTTAAAGCTCAGTATGGGAATGACATGCTCACTGTGAGCATTTAGGCTGATATACAATAATTTGCTTGCAGTCGCACCAAAAGGAGCAGAAACACAGAGCAGAGCTGTGAAAGAGACTATTCTAAAATGTGTAGTGACTTTTAACATGCAGTTTACACCAGGTGGTCTGTTTAAAAATGTTTGGGCCTGTAAAATAACAAAAAAATAACCAAAAAAAACTCACCTGCAATGCACCTCTCACACTCAGTATGTGAAATACTGGGGAGCTTTGACACTTGTTGCATAAAAACCTCCTGAAGGTCTTAAAAGCAAAATTTAGGGCAATCTCTGGGGGAAAAAAAATGTTTTGATTTGTTTTGTCCATTCACCACCCCTGCCCCAACCTTGTGGGCAGTTGGTTTCATATTAACCTCCTCCCTGTTGACAAATTGTTTAGTATTTTCGTTTAGTTTTTCGTTTCATGCCCATTTCCACTGGAACTCACCTATTTCCATTTCGCATAGGGCTCATACTTACACAAAGACATACACCCAGACACACACACACTCACACACACACGCACACACACGAAGCCACTAATGCCTGGTTGCAAGCTCCTTACAAAAAACGTTTTGTTTTTTTTATAATGACAATTTGTTCTTGTTCTCCGAACCATTATTCAACTCGTGAAAATCAGAAGCTGTGCAACTGCTAGCTCGTGATATTCTCTTTTATACCAGTTTCACTCCCTTACCAATCTCACCCCCTTCGATGAGATAAATACTGATTTAAATAATGATCTCTTTTTTATTTGAGTCAATGATTAGTACAGTGACTGATGCAGCCCATTGCATCATATTGTAGAGATGACATATGAAAGTGCAGCTGCTGGAGTTTATGTATGCGGGATTATGGCACCCTTGCCGTGGTTTTCTCTCAAAGGCGCTGTGGTGCTTCGCTGCATAAAGGACATGACAAATGGTATGCAATACCCCTAAAGACATTAACACTAATGGCCTTATTCATTTCAAACCATTACAATTATTTGGCTCTTCAGGCTTCTCTGACTCTCTCTCCAACCTCCTGCATCTTTTCCTACATACAGAGTCAACCACTGACTGATACTGACACACACACACACACACACACACACACACAGTTAAGGCATAAAGAGAGCCCGATTGCTTCCCATAGAGGGGCATATTGAAGAGCAAACTGCCCCATGCATCATGTAAACACATCTGCACTCGTCAGAGTGACCAGGCTGCCACGCAATGCAGCATTGGCACAGTCTGTGTGTTGCTGGACAAAGACAGGGTCAGCTCAGCAATGCCATCTGCTCTGCCAAGCAAATGCCCGCTGTTATAGCCCTCACCTCCACGCACACCTGCCACTTTCATGGAACAAGGCCCAGATGATTGTTTGCCTGTAGTACGTACCGCAGCATCTGCAAACTACACAAACCCCACTAGCAGATGACAGTGAGGACGAACGTTGGGTGGCAGCAGTAAATACGTTCATGCATAATTCAGAGGCGCTCTCGGCTGATTGCTAGACAGGGTGCTGTTGGGGTCTCATGGACACTGTGTTTACTGTGAACGTTGGCATATGTCGGGCAGCAAGCTTTACTGGTTCATATGCTCGCTCTGTGTGGAGGCAATGCTTTGTGGTGATGTGTTTTCTGTATGGAAACGTGAGCCATCAGTGCACTGCTATGGCACTAAAGATATTGCAGAAATCCTCCAGGTGATGAAATGTGGACTTTCTTTCACAAAAAAACTCAGACATATTACTTTCAAAGTGTTTTATACATTAGGTTTTGCAAGAGGCAGCAGTTTAAGAGGTTTAAAGCAATCTGTTACTGTATTTGTAAACCTTTCCAACCCACGCACACACACACACACACACACACACATACACACACACACACACACAGATCCATGCACATGGATTTATTTGATGACCTTACCGTCTTTATTGCTCTTTGGAAGTGAAACATAAGAAAAGCAATAGCAACCTGGATGCCAACACATTATCCTTTTAACTGAAAAAGGTACAAAAAGTACAAGAACGCACATTAAAATCTAAAAAAGTTTAATAATAAACTGTGTTATAGTAACTACAAATATCTAGTACAAGACAGAAGCCATGTGCTGTAAAACAGGACCAACAAGACTGGACAGCCAACATCCAAGACAGGGCCAGTCATACCAGTCTTAAGACCTGCCTCAATTTCTTTACTGTCCAGTCACCGTTCTTACTCTTTATTTATTATATACTGTCCATTCTCTGTTCTGTCCTGCTGCTGCTATTATTTGCACAATTATTTATTGCTGACTACCTCCATATTCACATTTTTAACACATTTTCATTCTTAATGACTCTGCTGTTAGGGCACAGCATCTGTTATTATATTAAAGTGGTCCCTTATAGTCACGTGTGAACACACCACAGCACACAGTGTGAACAGTGTGAAATTCTTTCTCTGCATTCAACCCATTCACCAAGAGAAGCAACGGGCTGCCACCAACGCAGGGCGCCTAGGGAGCAGCATGTGGGGATGTTACCTTGCTCAAGTGTACCTCAGTGGTGTCACTAGCAGTGTTGGGATTTGAACCCACAACCTTCTGACTGCAGGGGCAACTCTAACCACTAGGCCACCAGCTGCCCAGGTTTCTAACCAGGGAGCTTTTGCATGTGAGGGGAGCGAGATTACACTACAGAAACCCTCATGCTCTCAAACATTTTAGCTGCTTTGGTCGACTACACTAAATGTCGTCCTATCCTGTTATTTTATTGTTCTTTTGTTTTTCTTTTGTTACTGACACCAGTTCACTACCATTTCCTAAGCAGAAAATCGAATTTACAAAACAGTTTTGGCTTTGTCTGCATGTGAAACCCATGCACTTTCTCAAGACACTTTTATTATTGTGTCATTTCATTTTCATTGCATTTACTGTCATTAGTAAAATCTACTTTGAATAAGAAGCAGTGAAACTCCACACAGTGGGAAAGATGGTGCTGTGCATATTGTTAGACTGAGAATAATTTTTGAAAATTGCACCATTTTAACCGCAACATTAATACAGTAAGTCCTGTAAATGTTCTTAAAAGTAAGTAAACTCACCCCAAGAAAAGTAGGTAAAGCTGATGCAGCAACATTTGTAAAGTTTTCATGCATGTACTGTCATGTGTAGAAGGCTGAATTTGGATCTGTTAAAAACATTCGGATCTAACCAGGCAGTTATGTCTTTTTTAAGTTACCATGTAGTTTTTGGAATGCATATAAAGAAAACATCTCTTCCCGTATACAAGAGTATCTGGCCAGATTAAAACAGCATCCAGGGTATCAAGTGAAAGTGAAAGTGACCATTCTGTCATACGTGAACACACCACAGCACACAGTGTGAACAGCACAAAATTCTTCCTCTGTATTTAACCCATTTAACCCATTCACCAAGAGAAGCAGGGGGCAGCCAGGGACACAGCACCCGGGGAGCAGTGTGTGGGGATGGTACCTTGCTCAGGGTACCTCAGAGGTGCTTAGCAGTTACTGGAATCACGGAGGAATTCTTGTTGGTCACGTACATATTACCTTCTATCTCTGGGCAGAACACATGCATAAGCAATTTGTTACAGGCTATTTGCACTGCTCTTATGAAAAATGATTTGACAAGGTCCTTGCGGAGAAGTCCCAGCCTGCAAAATGTAACTGGGTGAGTGAGTTACATGCCATTTCCTTGAGATGCTAACAACCTTGGCAGAAGATGGCCTTTGAATCAGCATAAGAAATAAAAGTGCAATCCCAAATCAGAAACCATAAGCAAAGCTGGGATGGTCTAGAAAACGTAAATGAAAAATGTATTTTGACATTTATTTAATTGCCAACAGTTTTGTTAATTTCATTAATTAATATACATCCGTTCATGCATGTCAAGCCTGCCACACATTTCAAAAAAATTTGGGATGGTAAGTCCCATTCCTCCAGCACACACTGTAAGTTAAGCTATAAATTAATTTAAATTACATTAAATAGAAAAGATATCACTAGAATCACAGGGCAATAGAGCCTATCTTAGCAGCCATAGGGTGACCCCAACTCCCTGTAACCCTGGTTAAGGACAAGATCCTGGTCAAGAATAAGGCCCTGGTTAAGGATAAGACCCTAGTTAACCCTTAGAACCGAGCAAATTAGTCAAATCTGATTTCAACAAATAAAAACAGTCTAAAACAGTCTAAAATAAATTTTTATCCTCCTACACACTCACCATTTGCTGCTCTTTCTCTATGCGCGCCACCGCTCTGCCATTCTCCGGACCCCCTCCCTCTGCGGGTTTTCCCCACAAACTTGTGGGCGGAGACTATCCTGAACGTTCTCCTGGATTCAAGGATCTTGTCTTTTTCTGTTCTTTATGTTAATTTGTGTGTGATGTCATTTTTAAAACCCCAGTAGCGGTTATCATTGTATATTTTTAAATTACAATCATTTTGGTTCTACGTGACACAGGATTCACCAAACAAAGCTCAGCATGATGTCTGACACCTTGAGCATCAACACAGACTGGGGGAACTTCCATATTACGAGTTGTTTGGCCGCATGATGACAATTTATCATTTGCTGCGCTTCTGGCACGGATCTGTGCTGCCTGTGTTCTAATGGTTAAAGAGAAGACTCTGGTTAAAACGAATAATCTTGTAAAGACCACTCTGCACATCTTCCCATGAAGCCAGAAAATAGAATAGCTAAAAACAAACTTCATGCTGCCTTCACACCTAACGGATGATTAGAGCGAACGCCTAAACCACACATTCCTTATCAAAGAAAAATTCCAAACGTGCTACTTTACACTCTTCAGGGCAGCATGTGTGTTTGTAGAGAGAGAGAGAGAGAGAGAGAGAGAGAGAGAGAGAGAGAGAGAGAGACTCACACTGTTATAAGAGAGAGGAGAAGAAAGAAAAGGCAAAACTAAAAGGTTAGAAGGGGAGGAAAGAAAGGAATGAGCCAAGGTAGAAAGATGAAAGAGCAATCAAAGGAAGTTGTGAAGTGAGAAAAGGGATAACAGCAAGTAAAAAAAAAAAAAAAACACGTAAAAGAAAAAGCAAAAAGAGAGCACGTATGCCTGCAGGTGAAGGAGAATGCTGCATTTCTGAGCAGTGGCCATGTGGAATAAAAGCGAGCACCAAAATAAAATGGGTTTGGCAGCTTTCTGCTTTTTATCCTCCCTGACAACAACGCTGCTGAAAACGATGCCTTAAATCCATGCATGTGTATGTGTGTGCGTGTGTGTGTGTGTGTGGGTGAGTATGTGCATCAGCTAAAAATATACCCCACCCTCAGCAAATCAGACTAATTCTATTATCAGTGCTTTAGGAGGTGCTTTTGCTTTCGGAGCTCCACTCAAGATGTCTGTTAAAAAGTCCTCGTTTAACCTGACGGATCTGAAACGTGCGAGTGTGCAAACTTTCCAAACCCTCTCTCTTTTCTCATATCCCCCCTCCAGCATTCTTATTTCAGTTTGTGGGACTGAAAAATGTAGTAGAAAATAAATAAATAAATAAACAAACGTATCAGTTTAGCTCAACTTTCTCCAATGTATACAATTCTGTCCTCGCTTTTGATTTTATTCTGCTGAGCATGCACTAAAGCTCTCCTATGAAAACCATAAGCTAAGCTAAGTTCTTTTCATTTACCCTGCCCCCACCTCCCCACACACACCCCCGAGGTTCGTCTGGAATAAATGGAGATATTCATTACTTGCATGGGTTATTCATTCGAGTAATGGAGATGACAGAAGTTAATGCTAATCTCCCAGTGATATTATTCTCCACTTCTCTATTGGACGTCTGCACGAGAGCCTAGCAACCACCTCCCTCCCCCCATCCCCCCATCCCATCCTGTCCTGTCCCATACCGCTCAGGGTTGGCTCAGTGCCAAACTACTGAGCGAAGCAGCGCCGGGGGATTCTTTCAGCCTTTGTGTTGGAGTGGGCTTTCGCTCAAAGTAGGTACAAAAAAAATAGAAATATTTAGCGTTGTGCTGTGTTCAGGTAAGAGTGCATAACCCTTGTGAGTCAGGAAGAAAGCAGCTAAAAAAAAAATAACCTTTATACTGAATAATATGCAACGCTGACATAAAAATACCCATTGTTGCACAAAGAAAATCTGCACTATGTTTTTGTTTGCTAGTTTACTATTTTACTGTTTGTTTATTTATTTATTTTTACATGCATTGAAAATACCAGGTATCTTTTTCATTGGGTGAAAACTTCATGATGAATGGACTGACAGAAATGGTTCACAGTAAATATTGCAAGAGGTCCATTTATCATGAACCTTTTTGGAACCATTTTAGGGATACACTGTTCTATACTAGTAATAATTTTTTATGATTACTTATGTTTACCTAGACTAGCTAGACTGTATAAGTACAGTCAATTGACATTATTTTAATTGTTCAACAAATATAGAAATATTGTCATTTCATTTACCAGACACTTTTATCCAAAGTGACTTCCATTCCCTGACTACAGGGGACAGTCTCCCTGGGGCAACTTGGGGTAAAGGGTCTTGCTCAGGAACTCAGTGGTGGTGTGCTGAAGGTAGGATTCAAACTCATGACCTCGTGGTCCAGAGGCAAGTATCTTACCCACTAGGCCACCACCGTTCTCTTGGTGTAGGTAATACACATGCACTCGCCCACTTGTGGTGACAGACGACTCGTCTACTCAGTTTTCCACATCTCTGTAGACCAGAACCTGTGTTTTTTTCATCTCTAACCTCAGATGGTCTTTCGTCTTTGTAATTATGGGTTTATGCACTGCAGCCCTACTATAATATCCCTCTGTATGCAGGCGTGGGCAGCGTGTTCTTGCTGATCATGTCCTACACTGCCATTTTCGTTCAGCTGAGGAACACCTGCTCTTACATATTTCTAATGCACCACCATCACTCACACTGAATATGGGCTTTGGACCACAATTTCCAACTGATTACTGATGTCCGCTGATTTAATGTGACTTCAGACACTATTCCTGTTCAAACACTGGCCAGGTGAGAAATTTTGGTGAGGCCTCAATAATGAGCGCTCATCTTTATATTCATTTGGTACTTTTATTCGTGTCACAGAGCGCAGCAGGATGTTAATCGTCTCATGCAGTGCACATCTGTAAGCACCTTCTCTCCTGTTCCTCCATTAACTGATTTAGGTTTCTCCTTTATCTTGTCTGAAATTGCTTTAACCACCAAACAAAGATCAGCCTGACGTCTCACACCTTGAGCATCAACACAAACCGGAGGAACTTCCGTATCACGAGCTGTTTTGCTGTATGACGACAGTTTATCATTTGTTGCACTGCTGGCACAGATCCGTGTCACTCATGTTCTAAGGTTCCGATGTCACAGACAACCAAAGCGGCCAAGCAAAAGTGCAGCAAACAGTGAGTGTGTAGGAGAGAAAACACTAATTTCAGACGGTTTTTGATTTTTACTAATTTTACTAATACACAGGGCTACAAAAGTGTACTCAAACTTTTACTCAGTTTCTTTTACTGAAATACAGAGCAAGCAGCAGCAGTCCCTGTATGTGGTCTGTTCTGTTCTGCTGTGGCGAGGGTAACTCCAGGCTGTGTATGGCACGCATCTGCGATGTGACAGCTTTGACCACGAGTGCTGGCAGGCACTGTGTGTCAGACACACTGAGACTAGACGTCGCGCTCAGACTGATGGCCACTTTCTGCACGCTGTCAAGCCAGAGCCCAACTGCCGTTGGTGGCAGCTGTTCTTTTTGCGCTGATCTGAGACAGCTGTTTGCAATGTGAGGTAAATGATTAAGATGGGGATTGCAGGAAAAGGTCGCAGGCCCTATTTCAGTGTGAACAGGACCTGGGGAATGTTAACAATGTGACAATATTGTGTGTGGGAATATACTCACATATATTTACACACATACATAAACACACATATAGATAGACAGATAGACAGATAGATAGATAGATAGATAGATAGACATTTTTGGGTATTTTAGGCATTTTTTTTAACCACATCACATATTCGCAGTTTTTCACTATACGCAGGTGCTCTTGAAACGTAATATATTTACTGTATATCTTTTTAATATTCTTTTAGTTATAACTTTGCTGATGCAATTTTATTCATCACTTAACACATTTGAATCATGGAAGAGGCAGTAAACTGTTCAGACGTCTGGTTCCTATAGTCATCACTGTGAACAATTTTGACTATTCTGCTTTCTCTAGAACATGGTATTTTATATCGTAAATCATGTTATATGTCATGTGTATCTTAATTACATATATTAATGGCTTAATTATCCAACAATCTTTTTTTAAAATAGTGGAATTTCCCTGTAAGCAATCTTGAATAGTCCTGTTCATGTGGCCTTATAAGACATAATGGAACCACTTATATACATCATAGAGTGTCATATAGCATCAGAAACGACTGGGTAACAATTTATTGGTGGGTTTAAAGTTAAAAAAACATCAAAAATGTCTGCGCCAGTTGACTAAATGTGGTGTAGGGAGGGAGCCAGACTACTCTTTTAAGGTATTTGTTTACTCTGTTCCCCTCCACCTCTTCTGACAGCAGTCACTGACCCACTTTTCGAAGACCTAAAGTGGACAGTGCGTGGTGACCCTACATATCCTCCACAAAAACTGTCTGGTCAAGTTTAAACCCCGCCCCTCTGCCCCCGACGGTGACTGGTGACCTGAGCTCTTCACACAAATCCCTCTAAATGGTCAAGGGTCCCTTGCAGCAAGGGCGGCGGCAAAACGGCTGACAGAACTGATCAAGGTACACAGTGTTTTGAACAGCAGCGATCGTTGCAAAGACACTGCCAGTGGGAGTGTCACAGACTAGCTGTTTATCTGCCTGTCTGAGCGGAGAGGAAAAACAGACAGCCCTCCTCAATTGCTGCACAGAAGTGTAGTAACTCGGTAAAGCCGCGTGTGATATTGAATGCAGAGATCAGATTTGGAGATCAGACGCGCTTTGACTCCAGTGCTGAATGCGTGAATGTCATTGCTGAGCAACGGCCAAGAATAGCAAGCATGAAATTTTCTCCAGCCATTCACTTCGTTATCTCAGGGAAACACGCTGCGTGCTTTTGATCCCACTGAGCGTGTCTCGGCGCTTGCTGTTTCCACTACGAAAATGATCTCTGCAAAGTCACCCTGATGGAATTCGATGCTAGACCCTGATAAAGTCTTCACTCTTTGAACTTTCCCAGTTAACTCCCACATTGTCGGACACAGTAGGATAACACTGTCCGTCTGGACAACCAAGTCTGTAGTCTACTGGAGCTTATCCCAGAGCTCATAGGCTGAAAGGTGTAGAAACACCCTGGACAATTTGCCAGTCCATCTCAGGGCAAACACACAGACAAACACATTCACACCTAGGGGCAATTTAGCATCTTCAGTTGATATGCATGTCTTTGCACTGTGGGAGGAACCCAGAGTTCCAGAGTACACATGAAAAGCATGCAAACTCCACACAGAAAGGACCCTCAAACCCAGGACCTAACCATATATGCATATATTTGCAGAGTTTTTAAAGACTAAAAATCTAGCCTTTTGGTAAAGTGTGTAAAGACACACTCCAGAAATGGAATTTCACAGAACATATTATTGACTAAATGGAGACAAATGATTCGCTGTGGCGACCCCTGAAGGGTAAAGCCGAAAGAGAAAGAAGAAGATATTATTGAAATGTCCTTATTTTATTATTTAAGCAAGACAACATGACGCACTATTAAACAAAACATTTTTCAGGTCATTTTTATAAAAATCCAGCATAAACCCAGCTATGTGCAGATATATTAGGGTATTCTTTTGTAAAGTCCTTCAAAAGATGGCTAGGAATTAATATCTAGAAGCCATCCTTGTATAACAGCAGCACCCAAGCACCAATATCTCAACTGTATATCACTCCATCTTGAGGATTATTGCATAAATACCCAAGATCTACGAATCAAGTGGGCTAATATGCGTGATCTGAAATGACTAATATCAACAATAATAAATGAATGAGAACAGTCCTTTGATCTCTGCTGAATCAGATGCTGCACGGCGTATATGTTGGAAAGCTTTACCCCACTGGATGCGTCAGCTTGGTACTTAGTGCATTAGCACACTGTGCCGCGTTTACATGCACTTGACATTTTAGCATCTTGTTAGGGGAGGGAAATGGATAGCTCGCTGAGAGAGAAGCACGCTGCTTCTGCGTGGCGCACGCGCAGACGTCAATTCAAATGAACCCATACACTACGTTATGCAGCCGATTATAAATATTCAGAAACAAGGGCATTATGGATTTGATTTATTGTCTCTCTTCACGCAAGGCTGAAAGGCCAATTATGAGAGGTTTATGAATCAAAGGCCCCCAAACTTACCAAGGATGGGCGATGACACGGCCAGCGAGATGAGTGACAAAAATGTGACATAATTATATGCTGTGTGCGTTTTGCTTAATGTAGGTGGACTTGTTAAACACACACCCACACACACACACACGCACACACACATATCTGAGGCATTGGCTTTAAAGTGGACATTTTATGCAAAACTCACTTTAGTTATAATAGGTCTATGGGCCATACAAAACATGTTCATGAAGTTCTTTGCACAAAATCTCTGTCACTTAAAGAGATCTCACCAGCTTTATTCTGGACAGTTTCAGTCCCTTCCAAAATGAGCCGTTTAAGGGCTTTGTTATTTTTATGCAAAAAAGCTGTTGCTGGCCAGGCCTCACCCAGCCCATGCTTACGCTGCGCGTTTAACTCACGTGAAACAGAGGCCCTAATCAGCCCTATATGTTCGACCCCGAGTGGGACCCAGAGCGAGATGAAGACAACACTTCATGAGTGACTTGCCTTTGCCTGTAGCCGCAGCTCTCGGCGTCTTATGCGTGCTCGTAAAACCAGCAGACAAAAATGGAGGATCTTCAACTAATCTAGTTGGTGGGGGCTCGACAGATGAGGGGTGGTTCTATGCAAATTTCCGTATTCTGATATCACAATAGGGGAGCCGTCCAATTGACTCATAGAGGCATATGATTCCTGACACCAAAATCTTACCATTGATTCACAGAAAACAGATGGGTGTTTTTTTTCACACTTGGAGTGTTTATAGGAACAGTAGAGACCCAAATGGAAATACAAAAGGATGCAAAAAGTGAGTTTTTCATAATATGTCCCCTTTAAGAATATAGTGACAGAGTCCCATTCATAAAGGGGATGTCAACAAACATCTTTCTGTTAGCTGTTTACATTAAATCACATTGCAGTTGAGGGTTGTCCTCTCTAGTACTGAATATCAACAGATCAAGCTGAACTGGACTCAAGTCACAAATTTTGGCTGCAACTATTGAATGTTTTCTTTTTCATATATTGTATTGCATTATATTAGCTGGAATATGTATATATTTCACACAATTAATAAAAATATGAAGGCATTTCATTTTTTTTAAAGTAATGTGAAAGCAACTGTCATTTTAATTGTTATGATTTTGTTATCATTACTAATAATAATGGTATTACTATTTTGATAGCAATTATAAATGATCACAAATACTGCTAAATATTGTCAAGGATTATTCATCGCCATTACTATTATTAATAGTAGTTTTTTAAACAAATTATAACATCGACACTTGTCTGTAAGACTTGAGACAACACAGCCGTATTGTTTCAGCACTGGACTTGAGACTCACCTGCACTGACTCGGAACTGACTTTTGAAACTGACTTTTGCTGGTAAACATTCATGAATTTTGCAGCAAACTTAAGGAGTGTGCAACTTCTTAGTAAGAACAGGTTCACACACATAGCTAACAATAAAGAACTGCACAGAAAATGAATTAGTCAAGCTCATTTAACTAACCACAAAAGCCATAAGGCATAAACATATGAAATGTACCTCAGACTACAACCATTACACTCCAACAATACAGGTCATAGGACGAGACCGAACACTTCATCTCTACAGCAACTAAGTAACGCCGGTCACTTTTTTTCATGAAATATTCTGGTATCCATGCGCAATCAGACAGAAGGCTGCACTGCTATTGTATTAGGCACAATGCATTTAAACACAATAAACTCATGAAGCTGTTCTATAAAAATGAGCTTTGAAGAAAGGTCCAACGACAGAATTCAGCTTCTGTGCATTCCTTTCTATTGTACTTAATCATTTCTATTATTACTGCTCTTGCCCCTCCTGTCTTTGCAAGTTGAAAGCAGTCTAATGGCAGAATTTAGGGAAATGTGGTGGGTGAGTGGTGATTAGTGTGTCTGTCAAAACGCAACAGTCAGACAAATCAGCCGCCCACCCGGCCAAATGGAGTGCTGGAGGATCAGTGGACAAAAGCTCAGTGAAAGGAGCGCCCTGCCCTGTCATTCAGCTTTTGCAAGGCATGAATTTGTGTATGCATTTTGCGTTAATTCACATGTTTGCATTGGGACGGGTGACAAGACTTCAAGGCAAAACACAGTAACACACCACTATATTTCTTTTTCACTAGAAAAACTATATTCTAACAAGTCGCAACACTTGCCTCTAATCACAGTGGTCGTCTTCAGATTTTGTGTTGTACCACTGAAGGCACATTATTGGGATGTAAAGTAAAGTGGCCCCTTAGAGTCACACGTGAACATACCACACCACAGCATAGTGTGAACCACGTGAAATTCTTCCTCTGCATTTAACTCGTTCACAAAGTGAAGCAGGGGCTGCCACCAGTGAAGGGTGCCCGGGGAGCAGTATGTGGGAGTGGTAGCTCAGTGGTACTACTAGCAGTCCTGCAAACTGGTTCCCTGTAAATCCCTGTAAATTGTTTCCCTTACACAAGAATACACTTATAAAAGAAGCCAATGGGCAGCTGAAAAATATGGCAATATCTCTCTCTCTCTCTATCTCTCCCTCTCTCTCTCTCTCTCTCCCTCTCTCTCCTCCCCTCTTTTTCTTTCTCCTCTCCCTCTCCCTCTCCCTCCACCCCTCTCTTTCTCTCTCTCTCCCCCTCACTTTCTCTCTCTCTCCCCCTCACTTTCTCTCTCTCTCTCACCCCCTCTCTTTCTTTCTCTCTCTCTCTCTCTCTCCCTCCACCCCTCTCTCTCTCTCCCTCTCACCCCCTCTCTTTCTCTTTCTCTCTCTCTCTCTCCCTCTCCCACCCCCTCTCTCCCTGTCCCTCCACCCCCCCCTCACCCTCTCTTTCTCTCCCTCTCTCCCTCACTTTAAATAGATGACCGCTTCCTTTGTACAGCATTACTTAGAACAACTATACAGTGGCTGGCAAAGCATGTTCTTTAAAGGTTACTTCAGTAATTCACTTGCCACTGAAAATGTGCCATCAAGCAGGTTTGTCAACTAACCCATTCCTTTTGAGGTATCATTGGTGGAATTATAAGCTGGTGAAAAGGAACTGCATGAAATGCATGCATTTCCTTTTCACCAGCTTATAATTCCACCAATAACCTTTACCAGAGCGTTTTTCATAACGCCTGCGAGGCCCACCCTAAACCCACCAATTACACTTCCAACACACCCCTTGTATTCAAGAGTTGACAGCTGGCATTAGGCATTATTAATGGTGCTAGTTTCTTCAGTTTTTCTTTTATATATATATATATACATTTCCGTCGCTGGAAAAAAAAATATTTGTGTAGATGCACCCTAATGCACTATGAACTTTTTAAATCAGCATCTCTGAGAATATGACAACTATTTCATGCCAGTGCCTGTTAAATTCCTGCACAAGCACCTCATTCTGCTTTATGAGGTACTGATTAGTGATCACCTGAATCACATCTTATTAAATGAGGAAAAGTATAAACACTGCTGTAATCAAAACTCTCCACTTGCAATGTGACCAGTTGAATGGCAAACACTACTAGCAGTAATTATTGCCATTTTGTTTAAGAGTAACAAGAAATTTTGTTACTCTCAACAAGAAATGGTTTCTTTTAATTATTCAAGTTCTGTAAACACCGCATCATTCCTCTTATTTTGCTGTATTGTCATTTCCTTTAAAATGATGCTTCAAAGAACAATATTTTGCAGGGCAATTGATCACAACTAATTCTTTTCATAATTCCTCAGCCCTATTATGTATCTATTCTATATATTTACAAATGTGCATGTCTGTTTTGAGCTTGATGACCATAGACCTCTATTCTAACTGCAAAGTGCTGCCTACATACTACAGGGTTTGAGTGTTTTCTTTTTTCTTTCACTGAAGCCTAAGGCTTGCTTCGAGCAGTTACAGCTTTGTAATACTAACTCTGCTAAGATCTGTTGAGTCTACTGGAGTTCAGAGGTTCAGCTTCATTTTTAACACTTTTTTTGTACTTTTGATACCTGAAAAACTCCAGTTGCTTCAGTAGTACATTAGGTGTTGTTATCCTGCTAATAACTGAAGGGTCATCCATGGAGTACGAGACAAGTGGTTGGACCTGAAGAATTAAGATGCCTTTACGTTACTGAACAATATCTGGTGCTGCCTTTAGTAGCCACACTATTAATACAGACAAGAAATCAGCTCCACTGGCAGCTGTACATGCCCAAGTCAACATGTTAGATGATACTTTTTCCCCATGTCTATGTTTTTTTTTTTCCCCCAACAAGTTTCTTAACAAGTTCAAACTCCAAATGTGACCTGGACTACCTATTCTGAAAGATGGTTTGTATGCTGTGATAAAGTCTTTGAGATCATGCTGATGCATATTCTCTTTATGGTGCTCTGACTCAGCAATGCTTACATCCTGTATAGTGTCCTTCATCTGTTTAAGTTTTTATTTAATGGATGTAGCTGGATCACTTTCATTATGTAGGGCTGGCAAAGTCAGATGTGTCTTATTTGCTGAAATTAGTTGACTATTAGTTTTCATTTTAAAGCAGGTGTACTTACTGTACAGAGTCAAAACAACAACATCCACATTCTTCATATTTGGAGACATTGCAAAAAAATGATCTCCAGTGATAACAAAAGTATGAATTGATATGCAAAGATATTTTATAACAAAAAACTGTTTGGCTGAAAAAATATTACTACTGTATAAAAGCAAACATATCTGAGGCCTCTCTTTGACCAGAGTCACGGGAGGAGTAAAGGCTCAGACAGGTCACCAGACCATCACAGGGCATTCTACATACATGTAATGGCAAAAGAAAAAACATTCTACATATTATTGCATGAAAAATTGCATGGTTTAAGCATTAATGAACAAAGGGAAAGACGTGGAACTTTGCAATTAAATTTGTCACTTTATTTGCAGTTTAAATGCATGGACCTGAGAATGATTTGCCAAGAGGAGTTCACATCAAACTACAGCTACATATTTTTCACCCTCACTGTCTGAATTTGTAACTGTGTATTAATAGTATTCAATTGTAGTGTCATAATAATTTTATATTTAAGATGAGACAAGATAAACCTTTGTTAGTCCTACAAGTGGGAAATTTACATTGTTACTGCAGAAAATGGACAGTGCAGAATAACAGTATGGTATAAAAAAGCACACTATACAAATAATACATAATACAAATATAAATACAGACATTTATGTGTTGCAAATTTATACAAACAT